>VKOC01025018.1:0-13302 GCA_009364415.1 Spea multiplicata
TGCAATATTAGAAAAGGTACAGATACACTAAATGCAGCGTGTCATTGTGATGTTTTCTTAACATTTGATTCAATATATATATTTATGTGCTGGTAAATGCTTAAAAGTGAAATTCTCCATTCACCACGGTAACACTTTCATAACTAAATGCCTGAATAGCAACATACTTCCTAACAATTCTAAATGTAAATCTCCTTAAAATAATAATAATAAAAAAACCTTCCTTAAAATAATACTTTAATTTTCTTAAAAAATGTACACATTTTGTTTTGAGGAATGCTTAATTGTCATGTGACACACAAGCAGCCTGTTGCCATGGGAACTGAAAACACTTCTGATGATTTATTACGTTGTGATTAAACACTTTGTTTATTTGCGTAAAGTGATAGAAAACTCAGTGTTTTGTCTAAGTAGAATATCACCTTTAATATTGTTTCAGGGAACTTGACTCATGAGGATGTCTACACAAAAAAAGATTCAAGGTTATAAGATAAAAAAGGAAAATAATATTAAGTGGTGCCTATAAATCTATTTTATTCAAAATATCAAGAAAAGCAATAATAAACACCTTTGATAATATGCTCAAAAAATGCAAAATCTACATTCATGGTAGACTATCTTCTATTTACAGGGTTTGTGGGTAGTTCATGTTGATTATTATCCATGTCTTCTCATTGGTAATATTTATTTTTGGAACTCTAATTTATTAATGGTGACTAACCAATCTAGTTCATGATCCAGGAGAACAAAATATGACTCGAATCCCCATAATGTGTCTCATCATCTTCAACCCCCTCGGCACTATTTCTGCAAGCTTAGTGTTGTGTGTATTAATTGCATGGTACTCATGGCCTAATGGCCCCTTCAGAGTTATTAGTCACAAACTTAATAGATTGGTGGAGTACGATACAGATATATCTCTAATGAAAATATCCTGAAAGATATCTAGAGTTGGTTTATCAAAAGTTGTATTGGGAATCAAAACGTCTTAATGATCATTACATACTTGTGTGTCAGTTAAAATACTTTGGGGGTTATTTATCCCCTTAATGACAAAGCCCGTACATGTACGGGCTCAACATGCATTGTTTTCAATGGGTTTAGGGACCGCCCATTGTCCTTAAGGGATTATAAAACATGATTCTTGTACATTACTCTGCCTACACTGCTGAATTTAATACTTTTGTAACTAAATCCAGCATTAGAAATAATTCCAACTACTATGAAATGCCCAACCTTTCCAGAAATAATTCTGTTGTTTGCCTCATTCAAAATCGTTGCTGGGGACACAATTGTCATGTGACACAAACGCAGGCATATGCTTAAACCCTCAGAAAAAATAGAGAATACAATGGCCGACCTGCTTTGGTTTATTTTTTAGCACACTATAGAGTGTAATAAATGTTTTATGTAACCGGAATTGCATGTTGTAAAATAATATGAATAGATTCTCTTAGCATCAAGACATCTTAACACTATCAATTTGTGGAGAAAGTAACAATTAAATAGTAGCGAAGGTCAATCTGGTTATAAAATATTTCCACGGTAGTATCCATTTAAACGGTAAAGTAATGTCCTTTTAAACATTATTATTTTAATGTCCACTTACAAAACATGTGGTCCCGTGTCCCATGGGGCAAAGAAAAAGGTTAAAAGGAGTTCTCATTTGTATTGCAGTAATCCTGAATGGCCAAGCATTTTCTTTATTTGCTGGTTAAAAAAAAAAAATGTTCCTTTATTATCATTCTGGAGACTGGAGTGACTTAACACTCTGAAGTGCCTCACAGAAGAACTTATCAAGGGACACTGCTGCTTTTGATAGGAGATGAAGGTCAGTCAAAGCATGTTAGCTACATATCTGCCTCTTGGCCTGATGTTTAACTTGACACATTGTGACATGACAAGGTCATGACTTGGAGTCTTGCGTGGGAATCCAAATGTCCTTCAGAAAAGTTTATGAAGAGCAGGAAGGAAACTATTTGAATATAACACTGCTTATTCTTACTTTTGTGAAACTATTTGCAAAATTGATTTCCTAACGTGACATCACAAAGAAGTCTAAAATGTCATGGTTTGACATGGTTTGAATTCACAAAAAACAACAAGCCTTATGACTCATATTTATTTAACTATATGCCAGTTTTAGGGCTACTTTTCCATCAAGATAAAATATATTTGGATTATCGAGACTTGCCTTGATAAGCAAACCTCAGTTCAGCCCTGAGGGATATCCACAACAAGTGCATCATTTCAGCTCAATGTATTTAGGAATCAATGTATTTAGGAATTGTTTACAGCTGTGTAAATTCTGCTTCTTCCCACTGCCACCACTCTCCTAAAATCTGAATCTGGTATATTGTGTTTGTAAAATATTCTGTTTCCCTCTAGATTGTAAGCTCATTTGAGCAGGGCCCTCCTCACATGTTGTCTCTGTTAGTCAAATTGTTATGTTACATACTAGTTGTTATGCCCTGTCTACCCATTGTACAGCGCTACGTAATTTGATGAGGCAATATAAAACAATAAATAATAATAATAATAAAATGGCTGCATATTCAACACCAATATAGAGGAAAGAAAATGATAAAAAAAAAAACTTGGGACACTTTCCCACTTATAGAATAAGTAACCAGGTGGTAAAAGAAAACAGTTTTGTATATGTTGTGCTTTTTTGAAGTTGGAAACCTCTGTTTACTTGTGATGTCATGTCAGAAAAGGAAAAACAGCCATTTTATTAGTTTAGATGACACGTGCCAGAAATCTTACTACTAGCACTTCAAGATCACAAGTAGCCTATTTGTATAGCTAAAAATAAATGTGAATCATTGTATTAACCATATTTACTGATCCAGAAAAAATCCTTACTTGTTTATTAGCTATTACACAACAAGTTCCCAATAAGAAAACAAATAACTAATGTTTGAACTAATGTAATTTGCTTGTAAATCACATTGGAATTTTACCTTGTTATGAGAACTGATAAGACGTACCACAGTATGTGTACGTATGTATGTGTACAATATACAGTGTATGTATGTGTGTGTATGTGTGTGTATATATATATACATATATATATATATATTTATATACAGTATCTCACAAAGGTGAGTACACCTAACATTTTTGTAAATATTTTATTATATATTTCATGTGATAACACAGAGGAAATGTCACTCAATGCTACAATGTAAAGTAGTGAGTGTACAGCCTGTATAACAGCGTACATTTGCTGTCCCCTCAAACTAACTCAACACACAGCCATTAATGTCTGAACCTTGGCAACAAAAGTGAGTACACCCCTAAGTGGAAATGTGCAAATTGGGCCCAAAGTGTCAATATTTTGTGTGGCCACCATTATTTTCCAGCACTGCCTTAACCCTCTTGGGCATGGAGTTCACTAAAGCTTCACAGGTTGCCACTGGAGTCCTCTTCTACTCCTCCATAACGGCATCATGGAGCTGGTGGATGTTAGAGACCTTGTGCTCCCCCAGCTTCCGTTTGAGGATGCCCCACAGATGCTCAATATATATAGGCTTGGCAAATGACAGTGTGTCTCCTAACTTCTGTCTATTTTAAACGTTATTAAAAGCATGCAAGACCAATTATTTTCAGAACATATAATTTTATTTAATACAGGTCCTGCTAACATAATGTGAATTTATAAAGAAAAATGTAATTCCTGCAGCTTGATTGGGTAATATGTGAAATGTGTTGAATGAAAGTTTGAGATTTGATGAGCGCCTCAGTGATTTAATTTAATAGATAACTGCATTAATATTTTGTGATAATATATCATTGAATCTGACATAGCACATTACATTTTCGTTTAAGAGATAACTGCAGAAACATTCTTTTTGGTAGATTTATTGAAGCATATCCTGCTGAGATCCACCAAGCTTTCAGTTTTAAATAAAATCACACTACTGATACTATTAAAGCACTGGGTATGTAATGCCAACTCATTGATTGGTGCTACTTTTACAGCCACAAATAATCTACTAATAAATCTCCTATTAAAATTATAGTTAATATATAGCCTTCCAAACAGGGCTGCGTCTAAGGTTTCTCAGCACCCTAGATGACCTACGTTATTGAGCCCCCTTTTTTTACCATACACTTAACTTGATAACTTGATAACTTGGCAGCACTCCCTTCTTTAGCCCTTAGGCAGCCGGATACAACCAGAAAAGACAGACTTTGCAGATATAGCTAAAGGTATTTATTTTAACAAATACGTTAAATCAAAATAAACAAATATCAAATGCTGCTAAAGACCCAGATGACGCGTTTCACCCTGGATGGGCTTCCTCAAATTGGTCTCAATGAAGAAGCCCATCCAGGGCAAAACGCGTCATCAGGGACTTTAGCAGCATTTGATATTTGTTTATTTTGCTACCCTGTAATATGTAATATAACATAAGTATAACCAATTTCCTACTGTTAGTCTACAAATCCCACATACTGCAGTGCAACAGGTACAAGGTGCAACAGGTTTTAAGTAATTTCTCATCTGCCCTCCCTTGATAGGGTGTTGGTTGGTAGGTATGATTTGTCACAGCCTTGGCAGGTTCCAGGTACTACTTGCAGTTGGTGGTAGTTTTATTGTAAGATTGGCAAGGGTGGGGTGTGCTCTGGAGTTGGTTATATTTATTGATGGGACTGCTGACCTGGTAGTCGGTGGAGGATAACTCAATGTTATGCCAGTCATAATCAGAAACATGTTAAATGTATTTTTGTTCTCGAAAAATGGCACTGCTGCACCTCTTCCTCCATAGACATCAGGGACAATGTAGACATTTTCAGTGGAAAGTAGGGTACTTCTTAAAGAGGGCACTGTAACTGCTATAATATGCAGCTGTTAAACTAGTTATGCAGGCTATATATGTTTTGTGGTGATATTTTTATTCTAGAAAAGGCTTGATTTATAACACTATTTAAGGGAAATATGTTTAATATATTGTATTTTTGTTTATACATCTTGTGGGCTTTTTGATTGACCTACTCTTTCAAAAGCCATTCCCTTCCCATTATCTGTTTGTGGAATTATATTGAACTTCACTCATCCATGACTTAGGTTCCAGGCCTTACACTTGATCTGTGTTGGCATCTGCTACATATTTTGAGTCTTGAAATGTACCTGTGTTTTCCCAGACAGTAAATTCATAGTCATCAGCAGTGTGCCTCTGAAATTAAAGCATGGAACTCTAGAAATATGACACCCTCTACTATATTTCCTCCTCTGAACTCCGCTGTAAAAGAGAAATGTACCAATGCATTTGGATAATATGTAGGTAATGGTGGTAAGTAATGCGTGCTGTCCAGCTGCTTCTGGTACTACTTTACAGACTTAAAAGAGGATGTTTCTCAATCATAGGGCGTGAGATGATGCATTTCTTGTCATTTCATCTTGTCAGAAGGTGATACTGTAATCTGATGAATATGTACAGATGCACATTTGAACATGTATTTATACTTCTTTTGCTGGTCATGTGCATATTTTTTCATGTAACATGTGAAATATACAGATATACAGATCCATCTGCCCCTGACATGTAGAGGAGGCTGATGTTTGGCCGGGGGCCATCATGGTTTTGACACGGCTGCTAAGACCTAGTATGTGGGCTTTCAGTAATACAAGATGTAACTTGTGATAGTGTGTGATTTGCACAACTGATATAGTCACGGCTATTGATTTAACCCACTTTAGTGTGTGTGAGAGACTGATCCGTGCCACAATTGTATGACATCCATAAGGTAACACTTGCAGCCAAAATGACACATTATGCTACCTGCTCTTTTGTTTCACCTGCTGAAAGAGTAGGCAGATGTTTGTTTCTAAAGAGCAGTTTGATGTCAGTCATGTGCTACTGATTCTTTCATTCCTGCACACCGTTTCTCTTTTCGATTTAATGCTTTATAAGTGCCTCCTATTACTAAATGACTCCTGTTAATACATAAAAGAGTTGTAATTACCCTCTTAGAGAGCCATAATCTGCATAGGATCAGCCAAACTATTTTTTGCAGGTAAAAAACACTTTTTATTATATCAAAAGCTTTTGCTTAAATTAATTATTTCAATTCTATATGACAGTATCTCTCCTATTGTGTTCTTATCTATCTATCTATCTATCTATCTATCTATCTATCTATATTTGACTACTTAATAATCAAAATCACTCAATTCTGTACAAGGAACTCTACACACGGCTGTACACACAGCTGTGTTTTGCCAATTACCAAATCCAGGTATTCGTAAGCATAGCAAGATAATACGCAGCAACCGTCTCTGTCTCGCTTTCTACCTATTAAGGCTTTTTTTCGGTTGATGCACATTCACCTAAATGTTTTATGAAAATAGGTGTGCCTGTAGAAATCTTCCATTAACGGGTCAGTCGCTTAATCATTTTTCTGCTGATTCATCTTAGCTATTCAGGTATTAAAACACACGTTACAGCTTTGGAACTAAGGGACATGTTTAGAAGAAATTGTTTTACGCTTTAAACTGCAATACAGATAATTTATACTCCCTGTGGTATTGTATAGGAAGAGTTTGAGAGTATTGAGTATTGTAAGGCTGTCAGTTTTGGCCATTTGACCTGCTAAACATTAAAAGTGACCATGCACTGATATTTAGCTCACTGATTTAGCTTAAAAAAGCCATAGGTATACTAATAAATTATATATATTATTTTGCTATTGTAGCTAAAACCATTGCAAAAAAGTTCATGTTACTGCATTGTCCCAATGTATACTTTTCCTACTGGTACATCACAATTGCAATGGTTGCTTAAATACAGGAAACTTAATTCACAATAAGGAAAGGACCATTATTGGAACAATGTATTTGCTAGCCACTACAAGTCACTTCAATGGAATATGTATGATGGGCTATTAAAAGGGTAGTATTCATACCTGGGAACTCTGGGAGAGATTCTCCGGGTCAACACCCGAATCCCCCATGTGTTGCGGGAGTCTTGACATGCCGGAAGCCCACAAGTTCACAGGTATGGTAGTATCTGAATAGTCTCAGGGTAATTTATACTTGCTACAAACATGATTTTGTATGTCTACAATTTCATACATTCACATTTTTAGTAGCCAGACAGCCATGGCTCTTAATATTGAACTACTGGCCCTAGTATCTGATGCGATGTTGGTTTCTTTTCCTGTCTCTTAATTTTTAAATCAGGCTCTTAAATTGTACATTAATTTATCCAGGTCTGTCTCATAAACATATGTATATTTAAAATCTGTCTTCTTAAAGTTAAGTACAGTTTTCAATTTGGCAAATTTGGGATGCTCACTTGCAGATATGCATGTATAATCTCATTTACACGTGCAGAAATCATTTTTTTTTTTTAAGGATTACACATTCAGCTGTTAGATAGCAGGTCATAAGAAGCACACAAATGTAAATTAGCAAATGTTATCTCTACTCCTGCTTGGAAATGTTTTTTTTTTTAGCTTTGAATAAGAACCTGTGTTCCAGTTAAATCATGCGTAAAATGAAAACAATGAATAAATCTTAGGCTTTTATATACACTGTTCTTTTTTAAATATAGATATGAAAATAACTCGAAGATAATGACAGCTTGTGTATTCCAGGAAATAGTTTTCTATTTATGTATATAACTTGTCTTTTATTAAGATGAGATCTGATTAGAATGTATAAATTGTTCAGATTCCCAGTGATGTCAATAATGTGTTCAACATCTATCTAGACTATGGCTATGTAATTTATGAACATACAGCATGTGACTCTTTGTCATCTTTCAGCTCATGATTTTAACCATTTTTTAACAATTTTTATGTATTAAAAAAACCTTTTAGCACACACACACACAACACACATATATATATATATATATATACAATTTATTTTTTTCCCTTTATTATTATGCCAATGACAATGTCAGTTGGTTTGATTATATTATCAGTTTTTTTGATGGCTGAGATACAGTCAATTTACATATGTCAAGATAATGCATAATCTTACTTTAGAACTTTGCACTAAAAACAGTAATGCAACTGGATCAAAAAAGACAGGCTTGTGTTCACCCACAAATGAATGGTAATAAAAATCATTATTTCAAAAATGGTTCTGTCAGAAATCTGGATCGTAAACTTAGCCAAGGTCGTACACGGGAGATCAGAACAAAGTTCAAAGGCCCTGAATGGAAGAGTAAGCAGGTATATAACAGGGGTGTTCCACCCAGGTTAGCAGATGCAGCTGGTCAGGTCGTTGGTATACACAGTGCTGTGATCTGACAGGTGACCTCGAAAGGCTGCAACGGATATGGCACCGGATATGTCCAGGCAGACAGGGCGGAATCCTGACACTGTGTCTTACTTAGATTAATAGTCAACCATACTTACATTGGCTACGTCAAGTTGCTTTAAACCGGACCGGATTCATGGTATTCTACTTCCTGCTTGTTATTACCAAGCAAAGAATATTAATAACCATGTTAAAGCAATGCTGTCTTTTGGCTTATTTACACTCCCCTGGAGCATAATTTACTCCCATAAGAAAGTGTCTAGTACTTTAAAAGGAGACTGTAGTTTGTGTTTATGCCTCTGGGTTGAAGCACGTTTACAGGTAGTAAAATATATTTTACAATCACATGTTCTGTTTGCTGTTTTTTCTATTGATCTTTAAAGAAAAAAAAGCAAAATGTAGCAAATCCCTTAATTCTAAGGTACAAGTAATTTAAGATTTAAATTTACTCATCTACTATTTACTACAAACACTAAATGTTTACTACTGAAATACTAAATGTTAATTTTGAATCTTATATCAATACTGACTTTTTGCGGTTTACCACTGTAATAGTATATGGTTTTATTTTTTTTCCATGGCAACCATGACATACACATAAACACACAAAGCATTTTTCTATCGCCGTTAGCAGAATCAGTACCAAAAATGATCACAGTGAAATAGGATTTCTACATCCATACATAAGCTGCTTTTCCTAGTAAATTTGTGTCTGTAAATTGTGATTATCCTAAATAGTAAAGTGGATTCCTGTTATCTGTATATATCACTACAGTGGAATGTTGCAGGCCAAGAATTATAAACATGTAGAAAAGAGTCCATAGAGCCCACGATATGCTTTCATTTCAGCATTTCTTAAAAACTAGTAACAAAAAAAAGTACGTTTCCCAGTATATAACGAAAAGCCAAAATTTTCAGTATTTTGCATCACTGCCATTTGCCTTAGTGACTCTTAACGCATTGATTCACAAACTTTTACAATCCATATTACTCCAGCATTCCAGAGAGTGTATGGAGATGTCACAGCAAGTTTTGCCTTTCCCTTTTCAATTGTTCCCAAAGATGTTCAATGCGCTTGATGTCCAGCCATTGTGGAAAGAAAGTCATGCAAATTAGCACTCCTTGCTTTTCCTTGGACTTTATATCCCTGGCACAGCTTCGATGTGTGTTTAGAATTGTTCAGCTGCTGGAAAATAAATCCTCTTCTATACAATTTTAAGCCAGAGTGCCAGGCGTGGCTCTGGAGAATGTAGTAGATCTCAGCATATTTAATCGTAGGTTTTACACCTCTCATGTGGTCGCCTCAACATATGAACTCAAAAAAGTTAGTATTTGGATTGATCAGGAAACAGGAGTTTTTCCAGTTGTCCAACATGAAATTTTTATATTGTTTGACCCATGCTAAACACTTGGACTTGTTTTTGACGAAGAAGTGGTTTAGAGACTGCTGCTCTCCCATGAAGGTCACACTTAACAAGTCGTCTTTTGACCGTGCTTTTGCTTACTGGGGTACAACGTTCCTGGTTTAGTTGGGCTTGAGTGCAGATGCTGTTCTATTCTGTAGTGTTATTTGCATGATATACAAAGTCACAAAGGTATACAGGATTGCAAATGTTATTTCAACTGATGTCCTTCTTCAAAGGCCCTAACATGAGCACCTGACACGAGGCATCACAGCACTGCTATTAATATAAAAGTATACATAAATAGTTTTGTATTATATATAAATGACAAGCTGTAACCAAACTGGAATCTGCAGCACCACTGGTCATAGTTTATCAGTGCATGTTCTTTTAAAAGGTCATAGCTCGTTAGTGAATTAAAAATGTGAAAGGAGCTGTCCAATTTAAGACTGGGGATTTAAAATTTGCCCTGGTTTCTGTTCCCACAACACAGTTCTAAATGTATATACACAGGATCAAATTAACTATTTATGGAATGATTAAAATTAAGGAATGCATTTAACTAAGACAAAGATAAGTCTTGCAGGGCATTATTTGAACATTGCTACAAAAGTTCGAAGTATCCATAGCACTGGCACATGGATGAGTTAACACATAGTCCTGACTCAGATTACACAATCGTGGGGGATCTGTCATTCTCTTCATAAAACCATAGATTTGACCACCGCTGATCACATCTCAAGAGCAAAGCAAAAACATCAGAAAGCAGATGACCTGCAATATTCAATAAACTAGACAGCATATTGACCCTACTGGAACACGGAATCATGATCACCACTGGCACTTAAAAACCTTGATCATATTGTTTAACATTACTTGTACATCACATGGTTTGCTATTAGTTCATATGCAATGTCCTGTTTTATATGAGGGAGGACAGATGTTTCTCAAGAACAGGCTTTTTAAAAAACATTTTCGTTGAAACATCAGCACATTAAAAGGGACTGATGCCAATTCTGATTTGCCGTGCACTTTAAATTCACATGTGAATAAAGCACAACTTACTGTTTCCCAACCTAGGAGGCGATGCACTTAAAGGGAATGAATGCAATATAATTTTGCCATTGTAAAAAATAAAATGCTTTCCCAGTGGGAAGCAAGTTTAATTGCTTTTGAATGCAACATGTGCACATTGTCTTACAATAATTAATTGGTGTCTGTATGACATGACTACTTATACTGCTAGACTTTTGTCATTTTAATAAGGTTACAAAAGCATAATGGCTCTTTGACTGCTAGTGAAAATGCAATGCAGATAATTATATGTGCGGTTTTCTACAAACTGTCTTAAATATGTCTTAAAGCAGAATATTGATCACCTAGAGGTGGTGGGAAAGAATGAAGAATAACCACTATAATATGGTTACTTTTATATCTTGGCTTGCACAAAAACAATGATTTCTGGTATCATACTCAGAGGTCTCAAGTTTGGAAAATGGGCTTTAGGGAGCTTTGTAATGGGTTAGGGGACACAGAAGCAGTTTGCGGAGAAGGTAGGGAGACATTGAGAGGGAGAGTGTGAAAGAGAGTGAGAAAGCGTGAGAAAGCATGCGTCTGGGATATTTATTACGTGCATCAGGTGTCCGGGAGAAATAACCACATTTCTGGAAGACTCAGGGAATTTCCGGGAGACTTGGGACCTCTGCAAATCTCCTAATATAGATACTTTTGTTTGAGGGGACATGTCTAGTGGCATGGCTAGAGAGTGACTCTTTATGAAGTTATTATCACATTGTAAATTCCTAATTTATGTCCCTTTAATAATGTATTTCATCTCTCAGATTAGTCTGTCTCACATATACTGCAATGTCTTCTGGATTATTCTTGTCTTCTGTATTCTAAATTGAATTTCACAATACAGAGATGCAAGTATTTTTAATTTGCATGGAAACATTTAAGCATAGAATTGGCAGCAGGGGAGGGCTGGCACCTTCTGGTTGCGGGGAGGGACAGGTAAATCCAGTGGTCTCATTGGCCTCTACTCCACAGTAACTAACATACGCACTGGGGCACACAATAACACATGCACATCGTACACTAACACACACACTACTCTTACTCCTTCCCTCACTCTCAATTACCCCTTTACCTTGTTCAGAGCCTTCTTTCTAGCTGCACACACATCCTCTGCCAGCAGCCTTGATTTCACTCTACAGTCATATAACACAGTGTTCCATGGCCCCCCTTAATCTCCGTGAGGGGCCAGTCCAAATGAGTCTTGCTCTTTTTGAATAATCAATGAACAGACCTCTGTCCAAAGCGAGAAATGAAAGCATCTTGCACTGTCCAGCATAAATGAAGAAAAGCATCAAATGCAGAAGTATTGTTCTTTTCTATAATGATGTATGACTTTTTTGCTTAACACTGTTTAGAGACTATGGTTTAACACATTCTCAGAAAAACATTCTTTTTTTTCTTCTTTGTTTAAGCAAGTTCACACCAGCAAAATCAGGTGCCAAACCATTGTTAAATTTAGCATGTACCTGGCAACATCATCACAAAATATCCATACCTATAAAGAACAGCATAAATACTGACTTTAGTACTTTATTTTGTTTTAGCAGCTTTTTTTTGCTCCAGCACATGCTCAAATCAAACAGGGTGTTTCGTTTTCTCTCTGTAAAAGTTTCCTGAAGATTGTGTTCTAAATGAAACGTGCATTATATGCAAGAAATCAATCGTTCTACTCCTTTGGGAGAAACAACTTTCGAGATGTTTCCAAAGCAACCTCTTAATCTGCACGGGACAGACCGTGGTAATACACATGGCAGCAGGAGTTCTCAGTCCCTTTCTTACTTCAAGTATTACTTTGGCTGTGCACTGCACCAGGCCTGGCCATGGGCAGCGCCTGAACCACCCCTCACAACTTACCTCCAGGGTAACGTACCTCCAGGGTCGCTGTCAATTCTGTTTAGCACAGCATATGACTTATATCTCAGCACTTAGCCTCCTAAGAATGTGCTGCTCTCATTACACCGTGTTATGGAGCCGTGCAGGCAATGAGTAAGCAGTGCACTAGGGAACTGTTACGGTCAGGTAGACGAGGGATCCAACAATGCAGGTAAGCACGGCTAAAGAAAGTCCAGAACACAGTCCGAGGTCGAGGGCAAAAGCAGGCAGCAAGGTCAACAACAATCCGAGGTCAGGGCAGGTAGATCAGGTGCAAAACGGTAAACAGGTCCGGGTTCGTAGGCAGGCAGAGAAAAATCGTGGTCGTTTAAACAGGCAAGAGGTCGGTAAACAAGGCAGAAATCAATCAGAAATATAGCACACCCAACGCTAGAGAACGTTTAGAACGGGCAAAGACAAGGCAAACAAATGAGGCTTAAATAGAAAAAGGAAACACTCACGTCATCAGCCGCGCCGTAGAGCGCGTCGCGCCCTAAATTGAAATCAGGTGCGTTTGCTGGTCCCACCACTAGATGGCGCTCTACCGCCGTGTTCCCGGCGTGTGCGCGCGGCCACTCGCCTGGAGTGTGAGCGGGTGCATGCGCCCGAAGAGGCAGGACCGGAGGTGGAGACGCCGACGTCGGGGGACCCAGCGTGTGCAGCCGAGGTAAG
>VKOC01025021.1:0-34619 GCA_009364415.1 Spea multiplicata
GGCTTCTTGCAGCGCCACATCCGCTGTGGGCAGCAGCCCACTGAGCATTTGCCCGATGAGTCACTATGCATATACTGTATGCTGCCAACGAGGGCTGATTTGTTATACCAGGTCACTTCATTTTGGGCCATCAATTAGCATTTCCTAGGTTTATGTCCCTTACCACACACTATTAGCGCAGCAGTGCTCTCTGACTGATGCCTGAGACAGGTAAGCTGATTATAGGGAGCCTGTGTGTGGCTAAGGGTGATTGCAGCAGTGCATGTTGTGTATGGCTGAGAGTGATGTATAATTTATACACAAAACTAAAAAACACAAGGCAGACTTTTCATACAAATGAAAAGGCTATAGATGGTTTCAATAAATGACTTTCCAATTAATGAATTTACTAATGCTAAAAGCGGTTTTGGCAAACATTATCCTTTAAAGGGGGATCTGTCATCTGAATCAAAATGTTATATGGGGTCTTAACTTTGAACGCAAATCCAGACTGATATTGGGCTCTTATATCAGTATACAACAGCACTTGTGGTACCAAATTATACAAAAAATTATACAAAAAATTATAAAAACATCATCCAAAAAGTAAAAAATACCATTAATCCTCGTTAACCCCTTAAGGACAATGGGTGGTCCCTAAACCCTTTGTAAACAATGCATTTTGAGCCTGTACATGTATGGGCTTTGTCAATAAGGGGTTAAAATAAAGCCTTTCAATAGTATCACTCAGGTCGCAAATAACGATGGAAGCCAAAAGCCTAAACTTTCACATTTTTTTTTTCTATTACTGATCTTGAATGTTGAATTTACTTCTGTCTTGGAACATTGTTTTATTTTTAATTCTGTTTCTACTGTTTCCAAGCCAAATCAGAAACCTCTTGGCCATCATGTTTACTTTTAGGGTACATTCAAGTAATTGTTTGCTAAATATTTCATTAAAGGACTGTTATATCAAGCCAGGTGAGCATTGTCAGGACACTCAGTAATTAAAACAATGTCAGAAAGAACCATGTACTGGAAAAACACAATGTAGCAAACTATAAATGTAGATGACCTAAAAGAGAGAGATTAGGGATCTCACCCATCTAAAGCAAGTGGGGTAAACGATGACCCCTCAGAATCCAATAGAGACCAGGTGCGGCAGCAAACTACTAAGTACCAGTTGGAAACTGGAATTAGCAGCTACCTGCAGCAAGATGGACCTGGTGTTTTATCAGAATAAAACTTACTGGGAGTTACAAAGCCACACCGGCTGGAAGTCCATGTAAGTCACATTGCCACTGGGCACATTAGAGGGCACACAAGGTTTAGAAAGCGCAAGAAGAAATATTGCCGTGACTAGAGCCTAAGCTACCATTAAGCAGATGTTTGGTGCCCCTGTAGGAGACACGCGTTCCTCATCTAGTTATATCATTGTAATGTTTAGTTATTGTGCTCCTTAGATTATGATTATTTGTTATAACTTGTAGTTAGGACAGGACCTCAAAACCTCTTTACTTGGAGCTCCTTAAAAACCTGGAGCTGTTCCTGGCTTTACCTAGTCCTGTAGATCTATAATAAAACAAGAAAAGTGAAGGGAAGCACTTACCCACAGAATGCGCATCATCTGGGTACTTACCCCTTCTATCAGACACAGTCTCTCTGTGCATCTTCCAAACTACCCCAGTCTCCCTCCCTGCACCTTCCAAACTACCCCAGTCTCCATCCCTGCACCTTCCAAACTACCCCAGTCTCCATCCCTGCACCTTCCCAACTACCCCAGTCTCCATCCTGCACTTCCCCACTACCGACCATTCTCCTTCCTGCAACTTCCAAACTACCCCAGTCTCCATCCCTGCACCTTTCCAACTACCCCATTGTCTCCTTCCCTGCACCTTCCCTGCACCTTCCACGACCCCAGTATCCTCCCCGCACCTTCCCAACTACCCCAGTCTCCCTCACCTGTACCTTTTCCCACTACCGATAGACAGTCTCCTCCTGCACCTTCCCACTAACCCAGTCTCCTTCCCTGCAATCTTCCCCACTACGCATTCTCCTCCCCTGCACCCTTCCCAACTACCAGTCCCTCCTTCCCTATCACCTGTTCCACTACCCCAGTCTCCTTCCCTGCACTTCCCAACTACCCCCGTCTCCTTCCCTGCACCTTCCCAACTACCCAGTCCCTCCTTCCTGCCTTCCCAACTACTCCAGTCTCCTTCCCTGCCATCTTCCCAACTACCCCAGTCTCCTTCCTGCAACTTCCCACTACACCCAGTCTCCGTTTCCTGCACCTTCCCAACTACCCCAGCTCCTTCCTGCACTTCCAATACCCCAGTCTCCTCGCCCCTGCCAATTCCAAACGACCGCCAGCTGCCTTCCCTGCACCTTCCCCAACTACAGCCCAATCTCCATCCCTGCAACCTTCCAAACTACCTCCAGCTCCTCCTGCACCTTCCATACTACCCAGTTCCTTCTGCACCTTCCCAACTACCGGCCAGTCTCCTTCCCTGCACGCTTCCAAACTACCCCAGTCTCCTTCCCTGCACTTCCAACTAACCCCAGTCTCCCTTCCCTGCACCTTCCCAAACTACCCCAGTCTCCTTCCCTGCACCTTCCCACTACCTCCAGTCTCCTTCCCCTTTGCATCTTCCCAACTACCCGCGTCTCTTCCCTGCCCCTTCCCACTACCCCAGTCCCTCCCTCACCTTCCAAACGACCCCAGTCTCCTCCCCCCTGCACCTTCCAAACTACCCCAGTCTCCTTCCCTGCACCTTCCCACTTACCCAGTCCTCCTTCCCTGCAACCTTACCAACTACCCCAGTCTCCTTTCCTGCACCTACCCACTACCCCAGTCCTCTTTCTGGCAACCTTCCAACTACTCCAGTCTCCTTCCCTGCACTTCCCACTACCAGTCTCCTTCGCTGCATCTTCCCAACTACCCCCAGTCTCCTTCCTGCACCTTCCCAACTACCCCATCTCCTTCACTGCAACCTTCCCAACTACCCGCAGTCTCCTTCCCTGCACCTTCCCAACTACCCAGTCTTCCTTCCGCGATCTTCCAAAACTACCCCAGTCTCCTTCCCTTGCAACTTCCCAACTTAACCCCAGTCTCCTTTCCTGCACCTTCCCACTACCCCAGTCTCCTTCCCTGCACCTTCCACTACCCCAGTCCTCCTTCCCTGCATCTTCCAAACTTCCCCAGTCCTCCTTCCCTGCACCTTCCCAACTACCCCAGTCTCCTCCTGCCTTCCCAACACCAGTCCTCCTTCCCTGCACCTTCCAACTACCCCAAGTCTCCTTCCCTGCATCTTCCACAACTACTCTCCAGTCTCTTCCTGCACCTTCCCAACTACCCCAGTCTCCTTCCCTGCACCTTCCCAACTACCCCAGTCTCCCTCCATGCTGTGCTGTATCGTAGGGGTTCTCTGGAAGTCTTCAGCCTGTCGGTTAGGTGCCGGCAGCTCCCTCCGCTCTCCTCTGCCGGTGTCCTAATCTGAAATGTCTCCGTGAACTTTCTCGCCTCCTCCCCGTGTCCCGCCAGCACTCGCCTCGCCCCTCCCACCTCCCCACTTTTTGTATGTGGGAGTAACGCTGCGGTACCGAGGGACTCCGGGGCTCTATTTTGTGATGCAGATCACCGGGGCTTGGCTACTAAGCAGGTTCATTCCTGAACCCTCAGCATTCTCCTGTAACAAAATCACCCAAATCCCCCTCGTAAAGCTGCCTTTCGGTATTATGTTTAAGGATCCGCTCCGATGAACGCTAACGTGGATCCTTCATGTGTCCCGGATAATACCGGTATATATACACCACATAAACGCATTACTACCGATAATGGACATTTAAAACAAATACATGGATGTCTAATCATTTAGAAAATATAGCGGTTATTTACTTATAATGTATACATTGCACCATACATTAAAGACCAAGATGTTAACGGAGGGCAGTGGTAATAAGTATCTTAGTTGTATATTGAGTGTTCACATCATTTCATGTGTACTTAAATCCCATCATGCCCAGTCAGCGTTTCGATGTGTGTATAGACATATAAAATAAGACAAGCTTTGTCAGTTAAGGAGTAAAAAGAGCATCACAGAGTATGTATATGTGTGCCATGTATTATGTGTTTGCTATGCAGTATATGTGTGCAGTGCAGTATATGTGTGCCATGCAGTAGATGTGTGCAGTTTAGTATATGTGTGCAATGCAGTATATGTGTGCCATGCAGTATGTGTGTGCCATGCAGTAGGTGTGTGCAGTGCAGTAGGTGTGTGCCATGCAGTAGATGTGTGCAGTGCAGTATGTGTGTGCCATGCAGTATATGTGTGCAGTGCAGTATATGTGTGCAGTGCAGTATGTGTGTGCCATGCAGTATATGTTGTGTGCAGTGGCAGTAGGTGTGTGCCATGCAGTATATGTGTGCAGTGCAGTATATGTGTGCAGTGCAGTAATGGTGTGTGCCATGCAGTATATGTGTGCAGTGCAGTATATGTGTGCAGTGCAGTATGTGTGTGCCATGCAGTATATGTGTGTGCAGTGCAGTAGGTGTGTGCCATGCATATATGTGTGCAGTGCGTATATGTGTGCAGCAGTGCAGTATGTGTGTGCCATGCAGTATATGTGTGCAGTGCAGTGTATGTGTTGCAGTGCAGTATGTGTGTGCCATGCAAGTATATGTGTTGCAGTGCAGTGTATGTGTGCAGTGCAGTATGTGTGTGCCTTGCAGTATGTGTGTGCCATGCAGTATATGTGTGCAGTGCAGTATATGTGTGCAGTGCAGTGTGTGTGCCATGCAGTATATGTGTGCAGTGCAGTATGTGTGTGCCATGCAGTATATGTGTGCAGTGCAGTATGTGTGTGCCATGTAGTATGCGTGCATTGATCGGTAGCGCACATGCTGCAGACTGCTGCTGACTCAGGCGAGCTGTATCATTATGCAGAGCACAGCAGTTATAGACTTTACAGCGTATACCGGTACCGAGTCTCTACCCTGCTTCAGCGAGCAGAGAGTACAGGATGATGCTGCAGGAAGATGAAGAAGAAGCGGTGGGCGGGGCATCGGGAGTTTCTCCTCCCCCACCCCAGTAAAACTGCGGAGAGCAGCACTGTGTCCGCACATGGGAAGCGGTCCAGAGGAGCTCACTGACACGGGGAGTCAGGGGCCTGGGGAGGGGCAGGACACCCAAAGTGCAGGTCCGGGTCACCTGAGGACAGAAGAGTGACAGTGAGGTCCTCCTGAGAGAATGAGGAGCTGCCCTCAGACGTACATACCCGTCTCTTCCCGTTAAATCACAGCATTCGGGGGGCTGCGTTATTGGTGGGGAGATTCACAAACGATACAAAATGTTCGCAGGACGACACTTACCCCAACGTAGCCGTGACCCTCTATGGCACCGCCACCCGCCACTTATGATCGTGATCCTGGGTAAGTGCTTCCAGTGCGCGGCCACCTAATGGGACTTTGTGGATGTTTAACAAGTGAATCGGAGGAAAGGTTTGTACCATGACATGAAACGCCGTCTGATATGCGGGTGTTATAACTATACTGTGCTATAATGTGCTATACTGCACTGTACTATATATATATATATGTGTGTGTGTGTGCATGCAGGTGTGCGTCTCTATGAATACATGCCTGTCCTGGTCATTATAAAGTTCTTTTCTGTTATTATTCTCTGCCCCACTCCTATCTTACAATGCACTTTGTGTATCTAAATTTAGCCAGACACGACAATAGCCCCCCCGCCCCCCCATCACACTTACTAATCGCAGAACACTGCAGAGGTACTGCGGGACACCGGGAACACCCTGTGCTCTGCCCCTCGCACCGTGTTCGGGGGTTAAGGTGAGACATCCCATCTGCTCCATCATGACTCTAATCGGGGGCCTTGGTGTGTGTGTGTGTGTGGGGGGGGGGACCACCTGAGCCGAATAGTGCTGCATTGCTGGATCAGTGACTCAGCACCATAGTCTGTAGGACACAGCGCAGAACAAGTGATCAGCAAAGGGGAGAGCCGGCCAGGAAGGGTTTAACTACCTGCCAACGCCGCGGCTGTCACCTCTCACCGGGGATCCAATCAATCTATTTGCACCGTTGTAAGAGTCACGTTTATTGTGAGATTTAATTTAAGAATAACCTTTAGCCGCCTCATCTTATCCATCATTTCCTTCGTCTTCCCCCAAACCTCTCAAGACATCCACCGGACTGACGTTTCTGGATTGCCGTTAAGGCGCACGGATTCCTCTTCCCCCGTAGGTGTAGGCAGTCGATTGTAGCTGCTTGTGTTTTATGCCATTGAGTATTAAAACTGTCATAGAAACCGAGCGCGGCTCCCCGGACAGGTGAGGCACAAGAATGCCTGATATGTTTAGCGAGGGTACGTGTGTATGCCTTCTGCATCAATGGTCTTCTTCATCAATGGGTGAGCCTAGGGCTACTGGCACCTGGGTGCAGGGTTTCCTTGCCCCCCCTATTTGGTAGTCGTCATTAAATATTACGATAAGGTTGGCACTGTACTAAAGAAGTTAAAATAAGTACCGTAATTGCTTGATTATAAGACAACCCCCCAAAATCTGAATATTAATTTAGGGAACAAAAAGCCTGAATATAAGACGACCCTATAGGAAAAAATGTCAGTAAATGTTAATTCATGTAAACTATTTTTTTTTTAATAAAAGCTATGATTGAGAAAAATATTTTGTTTTTATTTTTTTATTTTCCAACCTACCCCCCCTAGTTATGCACATCTGCCCCCAGGCTTGCCACTGCCCCATAAATGCCTTCTACCCCCTATATGCCACTGTGCCCCATGATATGACTTTTAACCCTCTAAATGCCACTGTGTCTCACAGGCAGACCGATTTGAGGTCTGATTATAAGACGACGGGTCTTTTCCAGAGCATTTGCTTTGAAAAAAACCTCGTCTTATAATCGAGCAAATACTGTAATCTAATTAAATCAAATAACAGCAGCATCAATTTACAGACACAGATGAACTCTGCTGGACAATGCTGCCTCACTCATACTACAACAAGATATTAAAGGTGCAGTCTGAGGCGCCTGACACGCCAAGCTTAGGGTCATGTGACTTTACATGACAGCGTTGCAGACCGGGGCGCATCCAGAGCCTGACTTCAGGAGGAAAATTCATGCTAAAAGACACACAGGCACTCACACTACCACACACACACACATTTGCACACCCATTCACACACTAACATACCCAGACACACACACACTACCCCACCCAGTGGCAGGCACTATTATACCCAGTCAAACACTAACATACCCAGGCCCACACCGACAAAACCAGATACACACATACTAACATACCCAGTCACTGTAATACCCAGACAAACCCCAACAAAACCAGTGACAGACACTATTATACCCAGACACACACACACACACTGACAAAACCAGATACACACACACTAAAATACCCAGTCACTGTTAATACCCAGACAAACCCCAACAAAACCAGCTGGACAGACAGCTATTATACCCAGACACACACACACACACTGACAAAACCAGATACACACATACTAACATACCCAGTCACTGTAATACCCAGACAAACCCCAACAAAACCAGTGACAGACACTATTATACCCAGACACACACACACACACTGACAAAACCAGATACACACACACTAAAATACCCAGTGGCAGGCACTATTATACCCAGTCAAACACTAACATACCCAGGCCCACACCGACAAAACCAGATACACACATACTAACATACCCAGTCACAGACACTGTAATACCGAGACAAACCCCAACATACCCAGACACACACACTGACATACCAAGACACATACTAACATACCCAGTCACAGACACTATTATACTGACATACCCAGACAGACACACTGACATACCCAGTCACAGACACTATTATACTGACATACCCAGACACACACACTAACATACTCAGTCACAGACACTATTATACCCAGACACATACTAACATACCCAGACACACACACTGACATAACCAGATACACATACTAACATACCCAGTCAAAGACACTATTATACCCACACACACACACTGACATAACCAGATACACACACACTGACATAACCAGACACACACACACTGACATAACTAGATACACACACACTGACATAACCAGATACACACACACACACACACACTAAAATACCCAGTCACAGACACTGTAATACCCAGATATACAATACAATCGCATACCAAAAGACATGGGCACAAAAACAGACCCACAAGCTCACACTATATATATTTATGTTGAGTAATGCAGCTTATAATTTGCACACTTCTGATATGTTTGTCCGATGCCTGGTACGTTGCTCGTAGTGATGCGTAATGTTTCAGCGTTTCCTTTATGTCCGTTTTAGGTACTGAGTTTGCTGCTAGGATCATTTGTATGAAATTTCGGGCATTTTGTCTCCAGGTTTTGACAAGTAGCACACTGGATATGTCTTCAACTGAGGGCCGTAGTGATTTCTCTTTCATACTCACACACAGATCTCCTCTGATCAGTGACTGACAGTGGTGGGATATAATGTCCCATCCTTTGAATCTTTGGCATTTACTAAAGATGGAGTTGGCGGGAGAGTTGCAGTATCATCGTACTAACATCACGTTATAGAAGCGTATAATGAAGGGTCAAGGGCTTCTGCTCCAAGAATAGCTTGGACGGCCCGTTATAAAGCAGTGAGATTCCTCAAAAGCCAAACCGAATCAGCTAAGCCTTGTGCAGGGCCAGCTCAGCCCTTGCTTCTGAGATATGTGCCATGGGTGGCCCTTTATAATGCATAGTGAATTTAAGGGGGTTTAAACCAAAACTCTTCTGCCAAGGCCTAAAACATCAGAAATAATTAACTACCTGCTAGACCATCACACATTGGGAGTTTAAGTGTAGAGTTGGCCCATCTTTAAATATATGAAGATTTTGAAGAGAGGGTGCTGGGTTATTGAGATGAACACCGTGACTGCACACAGCTTGTAGATTCAGCAGCAAATCTTGTTAATTGATGTATTTTGGACATTATACAGTGTTACCCGTACATTGATAAACATCCAGTCTCTGACTGAGACTGGATTCACATAGAACAAAATAAAAACCACTTTAAATGTTAGACTTTTATTTGTATGTGTTAATTAACTTTTTTTAATTTTTTTTATATTGGCATACAGACATTTTGCATTTTTTTTTTTAATTTCCTTGTTGATGACCCAGCGTCAGTGCGGTAATCTGGAGAACGTGTATGCAGAAATATACCATCCCAGTTGGATATGACACACAAAAATACCAGTATGTGTATCAGTGCGTGCCTACGTTTGATTTTGTAATTGGGTTTTCATCTGGAAGGATTAATTTATTTTTGGGAGGCTTTTATTGGAAGGGGGATGCGAGGCTTCCGTCTACTTTCAGTACCCTGGACAGCTAACATCAGTGCTGACGAATCATTATGTGGAGTTCAGCAAATAACAGGAAGGCTTTCTATGTTAAATTGTGCAATTTGGAAACTGAATAGAATAGTTGAATGTAGGTAAATTGAATGTAAAAAATATAATATAAATAACTAATCTATTATAGGTAAGTACTTTAGGTAAGTAAAATGTATAATTAATGGAAAGGGAAGCAAAGCGTTATGTGTCCATCAATTTTGCAGAAGGTGTTTAGCCTTCTATAAGCTCAACAGAGAGAGGGAGAGTCATGGTTAGAAGCAAGAACTTAATTAGCACAAACATGGAGGGCTGTGTTAGATGCCAGAAAGTTGGAAGTGTTATGATGTGGAAGAAGACAAACACGAGCTTTAGCTGTATTTTTTATGCCCTTTTAAAACATGGGTAATTAATATTGGGAAAGTGGAGAAATAGCTTTGCGCTTTGGAATATGACATTTCCTAGTGATGTCACCGACAGTGCCCAGTGATGTCACTAGGGTTTCTCTTTCTAAAAAGAGAACTGTTTTTTTAACCAATTGCTGCCAGGCTTCTGTGGCTTTTCCTGCTGTGTGACTACACATCCTGCTATGGAATTGTTGCGTTTTTGTTGCAGTGCGTTTGGTGCAATGATGAGTCTGCGTCTGCACAAACTGGAATCCGTTGAAGAGGAAACCCGTTCTTGTTGTTGACGACTATGATTCTATCTATGCTCGAAATGAAACACACACAGACATTTATATGGCTTTGAAGGCCTAGATGGAGTCACGATATGTTTAGTTGTGTTACCTCTGTTAAGGCAAGACTAGCCCACTATTATAGTAGCCCATAATACATTTGCTAGATAACACAGTGTGTCCTAACAGAAGCAAAATCATCATGGATGCTCCCTAGGACCAAAATACTAAAGTTACTTTTTGAGCCATCGCAAGCTCTTAGCTAAAGAAGGGCATAGAGGAGGACACCCCTAGAGGAGGACACCCCAAGAGGAGGACACCCCTAGAGGAGCAGAGAAACGTTCCAGGTTGTATCAGAAAGTGCAAGTGAAAGAAATAAAAAGCTTCGGCTTGTGTCCCAAGCAGAAGAGTGCAGGGGCAACAGCCCTCTTACTAGCCCTCTTACTAGCCCTTCCCTGTGGTAGGGCTGGAGTAAAATTCTTACACATACTGAGGTTTCAAAAACAACAACCCCCGCTGCTCCACTGGAATATCAAAAGCAAAATAGTGACAGCTAAGGAAAGGTTGCAATCCCTGGGATTGAAGCTATTCAGTCGGCGTGTTTGAAATCCAACCTTCCCCGGATTAGATGTGGTATTCCACGAATGAGGCTTTGGATGAAAGTCACTTTACGGTTACATCTAATTTAGATTGTTAAAACTCCACTCCTCATACGATCAGCTCATGAAAACAATTTCTCGCTGATCACGTAATATCATTCTATGGGTCAGATCTTCAATATCTGCAAAGATTTGTTAAGATACTTCTCTTAAGATACACAGCAATCAGATGGAACACAAGGTCTTGCTTACGGGATCACGTTATCACTCTCAGCACAATCCAGGATGTGCTTAAACACACGTACTAAAAACGAAAAATCTACGTGGTCTGTGTACAACCAATGAACTAAAGAAAAATCTTCCATATTAATATCTCACATAACTTTTTGGCAATGCTTACGTTTCTACCATGCTTGCGGAAAACTCATCAGGATTTCACAAGCTCCTATTCTTCACTGTGACATGGATAACCTTGACTTGGTACAGGGTGATCCAAAATCTATTTGAGACGTTCTCCGTTCGCAAGATATTCCTGGAAACTGTTTGCATGACTGTAGCAGTAACTGGGGCATATTTGACTACTCTTGTTGTCCATGGGCCCGGTGGGCCCCTGTCAGTGCTGCTTCATAAGCGCCCTATTTACCACTGTTATATTAGAAGAGAGGAACCAAAATACATTTGTTGATACATCACAGGTTCTCAAAAAAAGCAAATACCATTTCTCAGCCTTTTAGTAAAATGGATCCTTCAGTTTCCCATATCCTACAGTTCACGGTTTGGAACACTAAGTAAACTCATGTGGTGGCGTTTAAAGATTAAAGCTCAAAATGTTTGTATTTGGAAAAAATGCTTGATTATTCTGTCTCATAAAGGCATTTATCCCCTCTTACTGTTAAGTTACTGCTCTTCCTTGGTAGAAGCTGGTTTGGGCAAAAAGGGGAAATAATGAATGGTTCCAATCCAGTAAAGGAAAGCTACTTAGATGGGTTGTTTGAAACCAAGTCTTTGTCTGATTAGTTATCGGGTCTGCTAATAGTCAGCCGACAATTCCTTACAGGCTTTACGACGGAAGTGGAACAAAAACACAGTTTTGTTGATTCTCTGCTGTTCCTGGGAATGCCCCAAAAACGCTTGTTCTGGTTGGGGATTGCTATCTCCTAAACCACTTTCAAATGGAAGGCTGAAATGTTTTCCTTTTAGTTTTACTAATTTATTACATTTATTTTGAAAAATATCTCCGCTAACCAAAGATGGAAAAGCTCTGAGATAAATCCAAACTAAACAATAACGGCACTCCTGGTGTAAATGGACATTTTTAACCTCAAAATTCAAACCTTGATTTAAAAAATGCACTTTTGTATGTTTGGATTATCCTTATAAAAACATATATTTTGCTTTTGAGTGATGCAATCAGTTGGCTGTTCCCAAAGGAACAAGGCTTTTAATGGGTAATTTATCTCTGGAAGGGCCGGCATCTTAATTAATGCCACGCTGCTGCACAATACAGTAAGCTTTCTCCATGCTGTGAATCTGATGTGGTCCTAGTCAAATTTAAACTATAAAAATATTTTAATTTAGGACACAGGGTTGTTAAAACTTCTTAATCACACCAGTGCAAATTAATTTATAAAAACTTTTTTTTTTTTCTTCTGGTTCTTTACACATTATTGAGCCCTATAGAACAGTGGGATACTCTCGTATCCAGCAACTAGAAAAGGGACTTCTTAGGAGGAAAGATGTACCTAGGGAGAGAAAAATTGCCTGAAACTGGTGAAGAACGCGGTTGTACCAAAAAGAATTGATGTCCAGACCCAGACTGGCCATCCGGCGCACTAGGTAAATGCCTCGTGGGCCACTGGCCGACGTCACTCCATACACATGAGATCTGCCGCTCCAGCTGTGCTGCAGTGTGCAACCACCAGCTGGAAATGCCGGTCGCATGCTATGTGAGCAAAAAATGTAGCATGTGGACCTTCATATCCAGCCATCGCCCGCATTAATGTCATTGCGCATAGTGCCTGGGCCTTCCCGTTGTGCCCAGTGAGGCCCTGTTAATGCCCAGTAACATCAGTACCCTATCAGTACCCCAAGACAGTGCATGTTGTGTAACTTTGCAGGCAATAATAATGTTATTTAAGTTATTAAATTATACAGAGGAGTGTAGCATCCAATCAACGGCTTCACCGACTTGTTCTAGTAGGTTCTTTAAATGTATATTTTCAGGATCTTAAGGGAAAGCAGTTCAGTTGCGGTTTGCTTCCTTATAATGTGTTTCTTTTAATAATATTGGATGGATTTTAAGGCCTGTTACTGCCAGTTGATCGCACTCTCAGGAGATGGCGTTAACAGATCTCCAAGGGTCCCCTGTAGATGTTTGTCTTTGAAGCCAAGTTAAGTGTCTCCCTTGGGTGCGATGCTTCCTGTTAGATTTTCTTTTCTTAAGCCAAGTGTTAGAAGCTCGTTAATTATTGGATTGCTTAAAAACAATCGCCCAATCAAGAAGATGTGAAAGTATGCAACAATACACTTGTGTAAGAAGGTTGCTTGTTTATAATCTAGCTCTGTATATATATATATAATATATAATAAATAATATACAAATATAATATATTTGTATATTAATTTAGATATTTATTGTAACTTATGGAGGCTGGGATCTGTTGCAAACGATGTTAGAATTAGCATTATAAAATAATTTTTTGTCCCAATTACATTTACCCCACCCTCACAAAGGCAGCCAACTTAATAACAAAGAAAAAATGGGGAGGAATAATCACCCAAATCCTGTTTGCTGGAGACTGAGAATGTTGCTCCTGGGGTATACACTTAAGGTGGGTTTCTAATACACATCTAAAGATAGATATTGGCAGTGAGGATCACTTCTTGCTGCGCTCTGGTTGTACCCAAAAGAGTTTTGCAAATGACAAATCGTTTCCGATGGATCTTTAATGCTCTGTGCATTTGTGATGGTTATTATTGTAGTATTAATGTATTATTCATTCTGCTCTCTGCGTGGTTATTAATTATGTATCTACGCTGAGACTCTTACCTACATACTTTTTAGATAAAATAAAATGTTTTATCATGTTTTCAATCTAGTTTTCAATGTTTATCAATTTATATGATAGTGACACCCAAAAATGTAGGGCCAAAATGTGCTTAGCACAATCTGGTGTGACCAGAGTTACCATAGGTACTAAAAAATAAATATTGTTTTATTAGAATTATATACCATGTTGTTTACATATTATTTGTATTTATTGTTCCAATAAACCTGCTTTGTACTTTTTTGATGTACTTTGTGCTGTGTCATCCTCTTCTTGCACAGCCCATGTTAGCTATTCTATGTATGTATGTTAGTGAATACTGCATTAGTACTAGTCTGGCAACTAACTATACTCAACTGGGAGAGTTGGCAACTGATGCAGTAGGGCAAACATGATCCATCCCTTCCATTATAGTTCCTGTCTCTGAACGTTAGTCTAGTTATATGTTAGAAGTAAATGTCCCACGCGAATATACTCGGTAATTGTCATTGTTAATTCTGTCCCCAGCTGCATTCTTTGCTCAAACATGTTTCACGTTGGAAGTGACGGTTGGAAAGAATCCGCAGGTTTTGGCACGCAATGGAACAGATGTCCTTCTGCCCTGCATCTTCTCCTCCTGCTTTGGATTTGAAGATGTAACGTTCTCCTGGACTTACAAGACGTTCAACGACTCTTTCAAACCAGAGGATGTGAGCGACTAAATCTTCTGTCATTTGCATTACACACCACCCGGGTCAATTAAGAACATTAATATATAGTATATTAATGGTTTCCAACTTAAAAAACATTGGGAACCTGGCCAAGAACTTAATTAACGATGGCTTGGGTATAGTCTTCCCATAGATATTATTTCTACAGCAATAGTTAAGGTAATTAGGTATTTGATGGCGCTATATAAAACAATAAATAATAATAATAATATTGAATATATGCAATGCATTGGCTTCTCATTCAGTACTAAATGCTGAATTAAGAGAAACAACGTGTTTTATTTACATTGGTACAATTGTGCTATTTCGGAATAAAATTAATATCTAACATAGGTTTGATATTGTTGGTCTATTACTGGGAAGCTGGTGTCAGAGACAGTCAGGTAAGTCCATAAAAATATGACACATAATTCCTCATGTCTTTATTACGGAAAGAAATCTGAAGTTGGGAGGTTATGCTGGCCTTGTTGCCAAATGGGGTTCTATACAACAGTTTATTCAGGGTTCAGGGTTGTTGAGTATATCCATCTTTCAACAACATGTATAGTGTGGCTCTAAAAATATTATGTAGGAGCATAGTTGTTATCACTGGTGGCCAAGGTCGTCTGTCCATTTCTTTCCTTTACTACTACCTTTAGTGCTCCTTTATTAGTATTTTTAACAGTCGGATGTGCTGTTATATGCCAGCAAGCAACTATTCTACTATTCATCAGCCTATCTTACATTCCGGAATAATCAAGGCATTAACCTGGTTGGTATCTTTTACTGAAAAGGTGACAACCCTGCTTAAAATGGATGTTCAATTTGAAATTTGGATAAACAAACTGTATAATAATGTTCTGTTTTTGCTGCCTTTTACGCATACGGGTCATTGTGGATACCTATTATTAACTTGTGATCACTCCATCTCCAACACATACTTTTGCAGGCCTTTCAAGGTCATGATTAGGTTCAGAGGAGCATCTGAAATCAGCTTCCTGTTCGGAGGTCCTTTTAGTAAAGGCAATGGGTTCTGCACAGGGTGACAGAATTAGCATGCATTATAATACCTAAAGTTAGTGGTGGGCATCATCTCCATGTTCTAGCTCTATTTAAATAACTTGCTTTTCACATTCATAAACAAGGTCACAAATTAAAACATAAAATCCAGTCTGATATTGAGGTTTATATGTTTTTAATACTATATTTTTTGATGATTTTTTTTACAATTTGTCCTGAACTATTTCAGTACATTAAAAATATTGCAAAGGAATTAAAGTGCATAAATAAAATAAATGCTTTTATTAGGGTTTAAGATAAGAAATATAGTATTTTAAGAAAATGGGAATACTCTGCACCAGAGGCTAACACCATAGAATTATAGGTATACAAAGCAGACATGATGTCCATTTGCCCCAAAGCCTCGGATGGCAAGGGTTCCCAACTTGATACTTCTTTGTTGCAGTGTAGTTTATGTGTTTGGACTGCAGAGATGCAGTAGTCTCTGTGTTGGCTGATTTGGGTGCCCACTTGTTACATGAGGTCCCTCTTCTGCAGAAGGTTTATCTGTAGAGACACCGACTCAAATTCTGTAGTGTGATCAGCAGAGTGTGTGTTTTCTTACTTTCTGTCATATTACAGGATCAACCAGTAAGTCGCATATACTGTACATTTGCGTGTGTATGCATGTACGTATGCAAAGGCATTATGCATATCATTGTAACAGTACGAGGACAGAAGCAGTACCTCTGCTTTCATGCTCACTCATGCAGCTTTTTGGACCAAAACTTACTTTGTCTGTAATTCCCTTCCTGTCTCTTTAAATATGATTCCTGAGGATGCCATGTGCCGAAGCTTTCTAACCCCAGGGCAAATTGTGGTGTGTACAAATACGAAAGTTAAAATAAAATAAGCACTATCATACTCTACGTATGAAAATTTACTAAATCAACAATCACCTCCAGAGATTGAATGGTGTCGCTGAAATGCTTCAATAGTGAGGCATTCAGTGGCACCCGAACACCCAGCCCAGGGGACACTGTGACCGCTCTGGATATAAAACCATTGGTACGTCTGTGGAGTGTTTGGATGCCAGGGGATTTGCAGAAAAAGCATCCCTGCACTTCTCTTTCTCCGTGAATCCATATGAGTTTTTTTGGCCTCTTGGAGTACTTCTGCAAAAGCGGCAGAGAAGGTAGGGAGACATCGTGAGAATGTGTGAGAGTGATATAAGACTGAGAAAGATCAAGTATTTTGCTTTAGTAGATTTTGAAAAAGCAAGCCATTATTACTGTAAAACCTTTTACTTAAGAGAAGGCAGAGTTTATGTTCTATATAATTTATTCCAAAGGAGGAAATTAGGGCTCATTTGCGGTAAAGTTCTATATCCAGGAATTATACACTTGACAGTAGCAAATCAAGTATCACAAGTGTTCCCGGTGCATCACATGTAGGGAGTTAGATTCAGATCCCTTTACCTGCAATATATAAAGAGATGCGCCAACCAAGGATATCCAAAGTATTTATACGAGGACAAGGCTTTTGAAGATCATCAATACATACAAGACATGGCGTGTTTCAATATCTTTTATACCACAGGGGTGTTAAAGGCTACAGTTGAAATATTGGAATCCTTTATTTAACCAGTCTTATTTGAATAGCCAATCTCTGCTTTCCAATCCAAAATTCCTTCCTGTCATGGTACTCTTTATCACATACCTCGTTCCTGTCTTACCTCACCTACTCACCCTTTATTATTACCTAAGAAGAGTAAAATAAAACTTTTGGTGGTTCAAACCCAGCAGACTAGTTGGGCTAGTACGGTATATTTTAAGCTGCCACTTCAGTAGTTCTCATTGACCCTCTCGATGCTTCCTTCTTTCAGACGTTCACTTTTATAGCCTTTGCCGTGCTGACCTTTATGTATCGCTTCCTTACAGCTATATAAAGGGACTCTGAAGAACAGGAAGTCAGTCCCCAAGCAGGTAGATATTCCCTTAACAAATGAGCGGATGGAACGAGTGGAACTGATGGCCAGCGATGATGCCAAGGATTACAAGCTGTCCTTACTGCTGAAGGAAGTGGATTTTCATGATGCTGGGCGATATACCTGTATAGTGACCAACAAGAAGGAGAAAAACATGAGCCAGAATGCCACTTTAACACTTACTGTGGTGGAGAAATGTAAGTGTCTCTGTTTAGGAACCGTCTTGAATTACCATAATAAAAACCATAAAGGGCACGCAGAAAGCACAAAACATGAATTAATAGGGGTCAGCAATCAAGCACACCTAAATGACTGAATACCAGAAATGTACACTGCTTCAAATGTACAGGGTAACAGCATAGATGGGTATGGAGAGAAGGCCCCTTGCATGAGATCCACCCAACAATTCAGGGCACCTATCTCAAAAAATGGATATCTGTCCATTAATATTCATTGAAGTAATTTTTTCTAGAAAAAAAGCAGCGCCTTTATTCAAATTGTAATATAATGTAAGCTTTCTGCAGAGTTTTACATGAGTATGGTCCGTATTTAAAGATAATGGAATGCCCCTAGCATGCATGTTTGTTATGTCTCTTAATAATCCTAACCCTCTACCATTTCCAGCTTCCTCTAAATATATTGTTACTCTCTTTAATTATGACTTTCTGTCTTTAACAGTTGAAGTTGTGGATAACACACTCACTGTGATTATCGGGAGTGTTGTTGGGGGTGTCATTGGACTTCTTATCCTGATTCTTATCATAAAGAAGATTATTACCACCATCATCAAGAGGAATGAAGACAAGAAGTGAGTATTGTTGGCTGGGTGTAAGTGTGGTGGACAAACACAAGGAGAGGATAGATCAGGGACCAGCTTTTTAACATTTAATCAGTATTTTGGAATTGATTGTGAAAATGATGTGGCAACGTGCAGGTGCATAGATCTTCCCAATTCTTTTGTATCTCCAGGAAGGACTGTCTTGTGAGCTCTTCTGTTAACGAGAATACAGATAATGCATCCAAGCCAGAGATGAAAGCTAAACCCAAAGCATGATCTCTGAAGATGGATCCAGAACAGGCCTGGGACTATATTGATGGACAATAAAAACCTAGTGCTTCTGTGATAAAAGGCATCTAGAAAGATAGCAAAACATCTTATACAGTAATATAAAGCACCTTTTACACTTAGTACTCTACATCATAACTAAGACGCAATAACATCCACAAAGGCATCTGTGTGGTTAATGCTCCTGTACAATTCTTTATAATGATCGATCTGCGTGTTTTACTCATATAAGACATCAGTTCTAAAGATGTAACGGGAAAAGGGGGTTCACTAGAGTAGTATTGCAAAATTTAATGATGTGGGGTGTCACGTTTACTGGACACTACTTGCTGTCAATAGTTTTCTATGCATGACAAAGGAAGGGGAGAAAACAACAGGACAAAGGTTTGCTCCAAGGGACTATAATCAGATTTGTTTTGTTAAGGCGAAGGGGACACTTTCCAAAATTTAGTTTAATACCAGTATAATTTAGATTGTCACCCTTTCACATTTGGTGTTTTGCATTTGTATTAAATCATTGAATTGCTTAAAGCTGCTATTACTGCTAGAGGTTGGTAGACATAAGCAAAAAGGATTTACATCCTTGGTTTTTTTTTAAAAAAGTGTTTGCCCAGTTTTTTGCTTAAATAAATTCAATCCCTAACACACCAATGGTTTGGGTGAGTGATGCTCACGTTCTTCGGGATTAGAGAGATTAAGGCTGCCAGAGCTGCACCGTGGTGTATCCTTTAGCATCTAAACAGAAGTGTTAATTTATAAAGATCTGTTTACTGGTCCCCTTTCACAAGAGGGCAGCTGCGAAAATTTGCTTTATCCAAATACATTCTGAATATAGAAGTATGTATAATAATAAACACTGCGGCCACGTTTGTGTATCATGTAGATCCAAAGTTGGACTGTGCAATTCCACCAACCAACAATGCAGACTTTTAGGACCTCTACACATTCTAGTAAAAAAATGCATTCATTCATAAACATTTTTGCTCAAGTTAAATAGAAACAATTTGGAGGCAGACCTGACCATTAGACATCATAAACTATTAAATGTCAAAGATGCAAATTTAAAGGTTTTTTTTTTTGTTAACAAGGTATCTTTACATCAGACATTTATTTTCACTTATTTTAATGTGTTCATTTAACACCCATAATTCACCTTAAGGACAATACCCTCAATTTCAATGCCGTGTCAGCCTGTCCAATTTTATTTGCTGCATATGATATGTCTGCGGGTATATGATTGACTTTTCACCCTTGCAGTGATCGCTTGGTCACTGCTACTGCTCTTATTATGAATGTAATAAAAATGTTATTACTTATCCGTAATGGTGTATGTTAGCAGTTAATGCGTCCATCTTTACGGTCGTTTAGCGGCTTTTTTCACAGACCTGTTCAAAACCAAGATAAATGATTTGGGAATAAATTGTGAGGGCGGATTCTTATTGGGGAGCATTTACTCTTTTCATGGATATTTCAAACATTAGGGAAGTTATGCCACTGGAGTGACCCTACCCAGGGTAAATGATATTTTATCAACATTTATTACCACCTATCATATCCATGGGCAGCTACCATGAAATTTTAAGATTATTTAAAAGGAAAAGATACAGGGGAACCATGGAATGGGCCAGCAGTCACAGAGAACCGGTGGTAGCAAGGATACAAAAGAGCTACTCGAACCAATCTGGAATGGCTAAATAAGTAATTTCACTTTTATCAGATAAATATTTTAATGTAGATTGTAGTTTTTAGATCTACTAATGTAGAAAAAAAACCATCTGTAAATTTATTCAGATTTCACAAAAAAAAAATCACATAAAATCACAAATATATTCAGCACCCTTTTAGTAATATTTGGGAGATGCTTTAATATAAGTGATATTTCCTTTTCAGGACACAGATTTTCATCATAGTATTTATTAACATTAAAAAACTATTTACACTTCCAACCATTTTTATATATGTACATGCAACAAATGAGCTGATGGATCTAGGACATTGTGTCGGGTTTATATTTTTGAGATCTGGGGTATTGTGAAAATAAACTTATAGTGGGCAGGTTAATAAATAGTAATGTGTGGGAGGAGAAGGCCAGCTCTCTGTGGTGCTAAATTAGGTTTTTGTAAGTGCGTTTCTATAGAGAGGTATATGAATAAAAGATCTCTACAGGTTATGAATATGCAACTTCGCTACGAGAGAGCCATGTAGAACATATACAATAGAAATCTACAGATTGTGGCTCCCACCTAATTTACCTCTCAGTGCCAGGAAATAAACAAACCAATACATAACCCTCTGGAATTAACAGGATAAAACCAGCGAGAGACCGGCATTTAACAATTAATATCCCCTAGATTACAAATAAACTCAGAATGACAAAGTAGGACACAGTCCCATGGGGTAGATCATCATCATTCCCCACTGCTAAAAGCGTGCAGAGTATAGTTTATACATGCTGCTGTCCTGCAGAGCATGAGACCACGAGGTAGTTCTCCGGTTCACAGAACATTGCATCTTGGCAAGACATTGTGCAGTCCCTCTGATCAGACTTGGTCTGTACAAGGCTCAGGGGCGATAAAGAGTCTGTGCTGAAGGGTCCAGTGCAGAGCTCAGAGTTCCCGCTGAAAAAAGAAACAGAAAGAGGCATTTTAATATGAACAAATACTACAAACTCAACGCGGGCGCTTCGTAAAAGCGAAGCGCCATCCTATATGCTGAACCTAACATAACTAAATGCAACATTGGAAACACTGCTCTTAAGACGGATGAAAGCCTACACAATCTCCAGAAATACTTCTTTTGTGATGTAAAACTTATTCATGACTTTTGCCGGCAACATAAAAGCAGACAAGATTGTTGCCATAGAAACTATAATTCTTGTGTTCATGTGATTAAACCTTTAATAAATAAAATAATAAAACAGCAGCTCTAAGAAGGTTTTACTTGTTTAACTAGAATATGAATCTAATTTTGTTTAAGTGAAACAGCACCTAATCTAACAATTGTCACTGCCCCCCACAAACTAAGAACCAATAACACACAAATGCACAATATGGTGTATTCTTCCTCTTCGCAACTACCACATATGTGGTGCAGATATGCCACTGGCATCATGAGTGCGGTACTAGCAGAACATCACCTTCATTACTCCATAAATCCAGTCCAGGTACGAGGACACCTTGGTGTATACACCGACTTTGCCTGGCCGTCCACAGCCATCTCCCCAACTGACAATACCGATCTGTTCCCAGCGGGAGCTGTTCCCATACGATACTAAGGGACCCCCACTGTCACCCTGCAGAGAAGTACATATGGAAAGAAATGTAAAGGTGTTGTCATTTTGCTTTCCTAACACCTAATACCATACAAGGCTAACAGATATGCATCAGATTATTGATATCACTCTTATGGGTATAAAAGTATTTTTTATAAGCATAGGGTTCAGTAAGCTGTGCAAAATATCTCCATGACCTAGAGCTCAATGGTCAAGCTCTCAATCTAGGTTTTGCACCCCAACACAAATGAACATTTTCATAAGATGAAGGGGTTACTTGTATACCTGGCAAGTGTCGGCACCTCCGGCTTCACGTCCAGCACACAACATGGTACTCTGGATCTGATTAAAGTATTGACTATTGCATGTCTCATAGGAGATTGAGCGAATAGAAACCTGCTGCAATATTGTAGCCAAACCTGCAAAAATAAAACGGCATCTGTCACAAAACAGAAAGGGCTTTGTAGCCAGAGCAAATGTAAGGTGGGGAGAAAATAGGCAGAAGACAGCAGGGTCAATGTTGACTCTTGGCACGACTTCTAATAAGCTCATAGGATTACTTACTTCCTCCCTCCTGAGTGTTACCCCAGCCAGTAACCCACAGAGTTGTAGACGGTGGCAGGTTGCTGTTAAACCCAGGCAGGCATATGGGCTGAACAGATCCTGAAAATGGACAACAACATTTAAGGACCAGAATTTCATGTCCTCTCAAAGGGGAAAGTGACGATCCGTACATATGACAAATAAAATGCAGACGCGTTCATCCTGACAATATGGTATGCTGGAGAGCAACTGATAAGAAATTAAACAGACAGGCCTGCTTTTCTTTTCTATGTAGATGACAATTTGATGTATGTACCCCCCGACCAAGTATAAAAATAACCTGGCACAGTGGACAATTGCATTTAAGAGAACATCGAAAAGGGCATGGAAACCACACAACCATGTTTCCAAAACGTTCCGTATACTGTAGGCATTCTTTGTGTGCACAGAGAATCAGTAACTTAAATGCTTTGCTGGAACCACAGCTTGAAATAGTTCACAGCTTATCTAACAGTATCTTCACCTGGACTGCAGGAAGCAGTGCAAGTATTGTGTTACCCTAGTATTTGTGTGTAACTTTACAGTCACAGTATCTGTCACATATGCTAAAGAATAAACAAGCAGAAGCTGTGGATGTAGGTATAGAGCATCACCTGAGTAGCTGAGATCATTCTTCAGTTTCATCAGTGCTATGTCGTATGGCTTTTGATCGTACACATACTGGTTGTGTAAAAATATCTTGTCCACCTGTGAGCCGAAGAGGAATGTGAGCTTTGCCATGCCGACTTGGATCCGCCACCGGTCAACCTGTTCCTGCCCCCTACACAGGAGAGAGCGACATACAATAAGCTTACTACAATGCAATAGAATAGACAATAACCTTAACCTAAAAAAAAATAATTTGTCATAAATGCTAAAGAATATCTAGTTCAAATCATGTGTTTGCAGGGCTCCTTCTATTTACTCCATAACATTTCATCTACAAACCTTTGTAACATGCAGATATAGTTTTAAAGGTTTCATATTGTGTATTACCAATGCATAGATTAACATTCAAGGTGACCTATAAAATCATAACTCAAAAGATATCTCCCACTACCTCATATACATATAGAGATATTTAGTTTGGGTGCTGCCCAGGGCATCCCCCCTCTGTTGCCGAGTTCATTGCTGAGCACCAGGTTATGAGACTACTATGGAGGGTGAGCTGGTTTGGCACAGTCCTTCATAGTGTAAATGATGTCTCTTGTAATTGTCCCAATTAATCAGCCGCACACACCGGGGGCTATCTGACCCAGATTTGTGGCATAGTTTCTTTCTGCCGCCTCCTGCACCTGTGGGTTTAGTTGGCCTACGCCAGAACACTTTTCTGTATACGAGTCCAAAGTCACTTGAAATATTTGACTACAGGAGGGATTCGTCCATTAAGCGCTCTTACTTGAAGCAATGTGCAGCAGTGAGGATCCAATGAGGGGCTAGGATGCTGCCGCCACAAACATGCTGCCCCATGAACTGCAGACTGACTTGCCATGGCCAGTTCTCGATGGTGGAATCGCTGCCACCAATAATCCTCTCTCTTTTGTGACTGGCACCACATACTGAGGGGGATGGAAGGAGAAGAGGTTTAAAAGAAAATAATAGAGTGTACATGTTTCAAGATCAATTTCAAGGTAAAAAAAACATCAATGGAGAGACAACTGGGTACAAAATATTGTAGGTAGCGAATATCTTACTGGCCGTCTGATATACACAGCGGTATCGAGTCGGTGCTCCAATACAATGGAAGCCAATACAATAATGACATTTTCCAAACCCCCTAAAATGTAATGACTGGACTAAGGAAATTTAAAAAATAATGTTCATAAAAATGTAACGTGAAAAACATTTTCATTTTAAACAATATATTGCGGGGAAGGTACATATTAGAATCTTAGAATATGTTACAGTTTTTTATAAAACAATTTTGGGTAGTTGCTGTTTTTCTGGATTTGGTGAAACGGAGGCATTAGGCCTTATAATAAAAGGACCTCAGAAGAGTGGTGAGACACCTGTCCCGATTTGCATAGAACAGTCCTGACTCAAGCAGGACATAATCCCCATTATGCTGTAAAATGTATATAGTGTGGGCTAAATCACACTATAATAATAATACGCGCGGACAGAGAATCGCATGACATAAGCTCACCACATGACATCAACCAATAACAATATAGACATGTTGGGGTGAAATAACGGTAATGCATATATACCGTTAAAAATATAGTCACTGCCTAATATCCAGCTTAAATTCATCCATGGGATGTGCTGCCTTTCTGTAATTATTGTGCCCTTTATTCACTAATACAAATCTTACTTACACATTCATTGATTTATGTTACTGTTATATTCAAGAAAGATTTGCCTTTTTTCTGTATTAGCGCCTGTGGAACATTTATAAGCTACTCTCATTCTATCTTCAATGAGCATTCTGTCCATTCTTTAAACTGTTAGGATGTCTGGTTAATGTAATATAATCCTGTTATATTGAAGTTACATTAACAGTACGTTTACTCACCTGTACATCTGAGTGAAACTAAGGTACCAGAAGGACAGCGTCCCCTGCAGGACAGAAGAACACAACCATATAATATATTACGCAATCTATTTCCGAGAGCTCCAGACTGGCACTACAGCTTGACACCTGCCAAGCCTCAGCTCCGCCATTCATTCTACTACTACTGTACATGCAGGATAACCACTTGGAAAGATGAACTAATTCCGATAAAAATGAAAGCTCTCCACAGAGACAGCCCATTCCCCCTACGTAGAAGTTAATTTCTAATGACCATATAGATGGCATTATGTATATATTTCACAGAGATCTAGGCTAACAGGTCAAAGCTACATTTCCAGATAAAACTTAACTCACATATACTCACATATTATATTATGTAATTTTAAACACACTATATTATGCTGTGTGCAGTATTGTACATGGACACTTTTCTTTTCTCTCACTCCCACTTATGCTTATACCTTTTTTTAACTCCCTTTTGGCCAAAATACTCCCAAAATCCAAAATAAATACATGTTGCCTCACAACAGTTATACAAACTCAAATCAAAGACCGACCAAGCCTACATAAAATTCCGTAATAATAATAATAATAATCTTTAAAAAATGCAATGGCCTAGTTTGAGTATTCTATATTGAAATATATGGATTTAACCCTAAATTGTCTCCTAAAAATGTTTGTCTACCTCTTTAATTCTACAAATGTTTATAAAACATAGGCTTCAACATAGATGTGGTCATGCAAGTTTTGGAATATTGTATTCAGTCCATTAATAGGGCTACATACCCTGTAACAGGAACTACTTGCAGCTCACGGTTACTCAGCTGCTGGACAGTGCTGAAAATGGAAGCAGATGTAGTGTCCACTTCTGTGGTAGGTACATTAGAAAACACAGGTTCGCTGAAAAAGAAACAGAAATGCCTTGGTGTTATTGAACTCCATGACTCTGAGAAAGCCCATAACCAGGGGAGGACTGGCAAGATTCAGCCATTGGGGAAGTCCAAGTGGAACTTCCCCTAAAGTCACAAAAAAACCCCAGGAAGCAGCCATGGAGTAAATGTCCCCTTAGTCGTCCTCATAAGCACACAACTGCCCTGGCCAACAAATCACACTGCCAAAAACAAGAAAAAAATGTTGTGGCTTTATTAAGGATTTTCAGTTGACTTTTGTGGGCAATGAGGATCATGATGTGAATTCAATAGAGGTATGTGTGGTCGCAGCTCCATGTTTCTACCTTACAATGCATTGAAGCTTAACCCCCTCAAGGTGGCGAATGCGTTAAGGTCGGTGGGTGGCTGCCAGGTAGTCTCACTTGTGCCCATAACCACATCCTCAACCCTGCCTTTTGCCCATCCACAACAAAAATGTCCTGGAGACCTGAAATGTTTTGTGTGTGTGTGTGTGGGGGGGGGTTTCATATGTGATCAACAGCTATTTAGATCTGTTATTTATTAATTTATAAAAAGGAATAATTGTTCCGCAATAATGAATAATTTATTTTTAAAAAAAGAGAGAAAAAGATTTACACGCAGGCTTATTGAACTTAAATTGCTGGAAAATTGCCGTGTTCTTCAACACAACAAGCATTCTTACACTTGGGCATTATTAGTTCCAATTTAAGAATTGCGTATATAGTCAGGAATTACAAATACTGTACATGTTCACCAGGAAAGTACCAGCGTGTACATAATGTCTCAAAAATAGAATTTGTATATCTACCGTGTACCATCTACTTTCCCCACCAGAGAGCAGTCTGTATACATCACATATCAAAGGACAAAACATAGGCCAGTGTACCTTTAATCAAAATGTTTGTTGTATTAACACATTCTGTTATTATTATAGTAAATGCATCTACATGCAATCATTACTACACACTTTTTACCCGTACTTTCTTAATAAGCTGCCCCCGATACTCTTGAAATATTAACGCTTTAAAACCCCACCATAAAGATTCTACATGGTGTTAACCAAATTAGTCTAAAACCGGTCATGTTAATGAAACATGATTATTTAAGGACATGCTTAATTGAGTCGCCTGCATTCAAGTAGGGGTATCAATCATAAACTAGCAAAAGCACCATTAGGAGTCACAGCAGTACAGAATAGAAAGGAGCAACACGGGCAAAAATCCTACTTGTCAGGTGTCCCAATAGGACTGTAATAATCCCCCTTAACTACATATATGTCTTACTGGCCAACTATCCTGACCAGGTGAGTTAGGCAAATACTTAACACTGCTTACACAGAGTTACTGCAAAAAGCAGGCTTCTTCTACAGTAACTGCTATGGAAGCAACAACAAGCATTGAAAGTAAGTGGGCAGTGGAAGCAATGTTTCCTAAAACGTTGCATGCACAGCGATATCCTGATATGCCCCCAAAAGGATCTTCCTGGTGAGGAAAGCTGGACTTTCTCCAGATTATCACGGTAGGTGAATTTTTTCACATGAGATTACTTGCTGCTTTAACGGATGGTACCACCCAGATCTCATATGCCCTGCAATGACTGATGGCTTGTGAGCATATGTATCATACATACCCAGAGAATCCAAGTTGAGTACACACAGCTTTTGCCTTGTTGCTGTCCCAACTATCGGAGCAAATCCAACTCCATTGTTTCGTAGATATCATATAGAGTTGTAGAAGAGAGGCCTGCTCGGTTATCCTGACTGTGACACATAAAACAACCGTACGAAATTAATTTCACAATGTTAATTGCTATTAATGCAATTTTAATACATCGATAGGCTGGTAGGGGTGTTTGATAGCGATGCTCACCTACAGAACTGCGGGAGTCAACTTCAACACGGTGCACACAACGGATTTCATCCTCATCACCCGAGCAGTCAGAATTACCGTCACACCATTTGTCCAGAGGGATAAATTTGAACGATTTTAGGCAGAAATAGTAATAATTATCAAGGACAACTTTAACTGCAAAGAGAGATAAAACATGTGATTACATTACAGGAAGTGTTTCCACATCATTTAAAAAATAAAGCTCAATATTCCAAAGGGCCAGGGTATGGTTATTATATGGGTTTTTTTAGAACCAAAGAGGTGCTTGAGGAATCTATGTTTAAAGGTTTTAATTTTTAAAGGTGTCATTATCTTCCTTCTAAAGATGTTCCCTTGGACCCTATGGGATGTCTTAAGGAGATTCTGTTTTTGTTATTATATAGGTAACTTGGAGAGGATTAAACATTCTGGAGGTTGCTGGCACGCCCCTGATTAAATAAATTACAATTTGATATTACATTCAGAATCAATTTATGAAAATGTGCAAAATAATTACTGTAAAATCACATGGAATACTCTGTACGTGAAAATAACTACAGTTCATGTGTTCTATGCCTCCCCTGGAGACACCAAGAGATTTGTGGTCAATAGATGCTAGTGGTTGCTTACACCTGCTTTGTTCTCAGGGTTCATCCAGTGTTTGACAACATTGAGATCCAAAGATTTTTCTGACCATTTAACCACAATTCAGCATATTCACAGTAAAATGTTGTACACGTCACTGTACTCACCCAGTATGGCTATGACCACAATTGAAGCCAACACCAATATCACAGTTGTAACAGGGACACAATATCTTCTGAGAACGGATCTTCGGCCACTCTTGTAACCCACAGGTTGCGTTCCTGATGGAGCAGGTCTGGGCATTCCTCGAACTGGCCCAGGAGTGCGAGTAGGACCCGGAGCCCTTGATGCGGGAGGTCGTGTTGCCCCTGCAGCCCCATTGGCTGGCCTTGGGGCCCGGGTAGGACCTCCAGCCCGTACATTTGCACCTGTGGTCCGTGATGTAGGGGCTGTGGGTCGTGTTGCCCTTGCAGCATTTCCAGTTCCTTCTGTAGCTGCTGGAATATAGAGTAAAATAGATTACAACTGTGAAGACTGGCTGCTTAAATTACCTAAAGAGAAGACATTTTTAGTCAAAGTTGATACCTTTTATTTATTGCCAAGGAGAAATGTTAAAGGTGTTAGCACAAAACATAGGTAAAATAGATAATGTTTATCAGTATGGTATCCCAATGTACTACATTACATGTAAAGAAAAATAAATAACAGAACAATTGCTTGGGGTTCCACAAGGTACTGTATTTATACTGCTTTATATTTTTACTTTTAACTGTTTATTTTGATGGGTGTTCTTGTTTAACTGTTATATTGTAGGTTCTCATTTATTTTATATTTTTCTTATACTTGATTATGAGTATGGTTATGGGAGTTAGCAAGATTGATGATCTGACTCAATGCACATCTTGTTTCATGTATGCATTCCTGGATGAATCCGTCCAGGGTCCATACCTCTGTGGCAGGTGTGAGCAAGTGGCTTCTCTGGAAGCTCATATTAGAGATCTGGAGAAGCAAATTGCAACTTTGAGAGAGATAGACAATCTTGAAAGGAGTCTGCTGCTCACTGAGCAGAGTTTAGTGGGTGCAGGTAGTGAAGAGGGAGGAGATAAGGCAGCTGGGGAACAGGCATGTAGCTGGGTCACAGTTACACGTGGTGGTAGAGGGGGAGGAAAGAGGAAAGGTTTAGCTAGTCCTGACCTTGTGCAGCCTAACAGATTTGCTCGCTTGAGTGAAGATGTTGGGTGCATCAGCTCTGGAGTAGCTATACTGGAGGAAGCTTTTCCTTCTAACAGCCGAGGGAACAGCCCCTCTAGTATGAGTGGGGTTGAGAGCGTAGGAAAGGCTAGACAGGTTGTGGTGGTAGGGGACTCTATTATTAAGAGAGTAGATAGGGTAATCTGCCGCTCTGATAAGCTCAACCGGACAGTTTGCTGTCTCCCGGGTGCTCGGGTCCGGCATGTTGCTGACAGAGTGGATGGATTATTGGGAGGGGCTGGGGAAGACCCGGCTGTCATGGTCCATATTGGTACCAATGACAAAGTCAGTGGAAAATGGAAGGTCCTAAAGAATGATTTCAGGGAATTAGGAGATAAATTGAAGAAAAGGACCTCCAAGGTAGTATTTTCAGAAATATTACCTGTGCCACGCGCAACAGTAGAAAGGCAGCGGGACATCAGGGAGGTAAATGCGTGGCTAAAGTCATGGTGTAGGAAGGAGGGTTTTGGCTTTCTAGAGCACTGGGCTGATTTTGCGCTTGGGTACAATCTTTATAGCGGTGATGGATTGCACCTAAACGGAAGAGGGTCTGTTGTGCTAGGGGAGAGGATGGCTAGAAGGCTGGAGGAGTTTTTAAACTAGTGGTAGGGGGGGAGGGACACAGAGATCTTGAAAATGGAGATAGTGCAGAAAGGAGTGGGGCTTCAGATCAGAACAAGGGGGGTGGAGATGGGGGGAGGGGCAAGATCAGAACAGAGGAGGTATGTATTAATAAAAATTCTCATAAAATTCAAGAGACTCAGGGTAATATTAAATGTATGCTTGCTAATGCAAGGAGCCTAAATAACAAAATGGGAGAACTAGAGGCAATAGCATACACTACCCAATATGATATAATAGGGATAACAGAAACATGGTGGGATGAGACCCATGACTGGGCAGTTAACTTAAAAGGTTATACATTATATAGGAAGGACAGAAAAAGCAGGAAGGGAGGAGGAGTATGCTTGTATGTTAGCAACGAGCTAAAGTCAAATATTAAGCATATTGAAGGCGACAAGGGATTTGTGGAAGCTTTATGGGTAGATATCAACTTGGGGCAAAAAAAGGAAAAGAACTACTGGTTGGGATATGTTATAAACCACCTAATGTTAATAATGATGAGGAAGAGCAGTTGTTAGAACAAATTGAGAAAGCTGCACATCTGGGTAACGCGTTAATTATTGGAGATTTTAATTACCCGGACATAAATTGGGATAGAGAGACTAGTAGTTCTGCAAGGGGATCCAGATTTTTGAACCTGTTAAATGACACCTTCATGTCACAACTGGTACAAGCACCAACTAGAAAGGATACTTGTTTGGATTTGGTGATAACAAACAATGTTGATCTTGTGTCTAACATTCAAGTGGGGGAGCACTTGGGTAATAGTGATCACAATATGGTCTCTTTTGAAATAAACTCAAAAAAGAAATTGCCCATGGGGAATACTAAAACGTATAATTTTAAGAAGGCCAATTTCAATAAGATAAGGGCAGCTTTACAACTTATTGATTGGCAAAAACTCTTCAGGGATAAAAATACTGAGGAAAAATGGAGTATTTTCAAACAAATATTAGAAGGGTACACTTCTCAGTATGTACCACTAGGAAACAAATATAAAAGAAACAAATTGAAACCGATGTGGCTTAGTGGGGCCGTTAAGCAGGAAATTAAAAATGAGAAAATGGCTTTTACAGCATTTAAATCAGACGAATCAGAGGCATCCTATATAAGATATAAGGAAGCCAATAAAGCATGCAAAAAGGCGATTCGATGGGCTAAACTAGAAAATGAGAGGGTGATTGCCAAAGAGAGCAAAACAAACCCCAAAAAATTCTTTAAGTACATAAATTCTAAAAAAACAAAGAATGAAAACGTAGGTTCATTAATAACAGAGAGGGGAGTGTTGGTTAAGGAGGACCAGGAAAAAGCAGAAACTTTAAATAACTATTTTTCCTCAGTATATGTTAAGGAGGGACTTATGGCAATGGATATACATAGGACCACTGAGAAAAATTTTCAGTCAAACTGTGAGTGGATGGCCCAGGACAAGGTGCTGGAGCAACTAAAAAAAATTAATGTTAACAAGGCTCCGGGGCCTGACGGTATTCACCCACGAGTACTTAAGGAGCTGTGTCAGGAAATAAGTGAACCTCTGTTTCTAATCTTTCGGGATTCTTTTCTTTCAGGAATTGTACCAGAGGATTGGAGGAAGGCAGATGTGGTTCCTATTTTCAAAAAGGGTTCCAACTCTGTGCCCGGAAATTATAGACCTGTGAGCCTAACTTCCGTTGCTGGGAAAGTATTTGAAGGGCTGTTTAGGGATAATATTCAAGAATTCCTTGGGAAGAATAGTATTATTAGCATAAATCAGCATGGTTTTATGAAACATAGGTCCTGTCAAACTAATTTAATTGCATTCTACGAAGAAGTAAATAGAAGTGTCGATCAGGGTGTTGCAGTGGATGTAATCTACTTGGATTTTGCCAAGGCGTTTGACACGGTTCCACACAATAGGTTAGTATTCAAACTGAAAGAAATTGGCCTTGATGCAAATTCTTGTTCTTGGGTAGAACATTGGCTTAGAGGTAGAGAACAGAGAGTTGTTATAAATGGTAAATTTTCAAGCTGGTCAAAAGTGGTAAGTGGTGTCCCTCAGGGTTCTGTTCTGGGACCAATTTTATTCAACATATTTATAAATGACCTGGCAGTAGGCGTTGAAATTCATGTTTCTGTGTTTGCAGATGAAACTAAACTAGGTAAAGTTATACAGGGCGAGCAGGATATTACTGTGCTGCAGAGGGATCTAGATAGACTGGGGGACTGGGCACTCAAATGGCAGATGAAATTCAATGTAGATAAATGTAAAGTTATGCTACGGGGTATGCTACGGGGTAGCGAATGCACAGGCAACCTACACCCTAAACGGTAGTGAATTAGGGGTAATGACAAATGAGAAGGATTTGGGAATTGTTATAGACAACAAACTAGGCAACAATGTGCAGTGTCAGTCTGCGGTTGCTAAGGCCAGTAAGGTATTGTCGTGTATAAAAAGGGGCATCAAGTCGCGGGATGAAGATATAATTTTGCCTCTGTATAAATCAATGGTAAGGCTGCACCTTGAGTATGCTGTGCAATTTTGGGCACCTTTTCTAAAGAAGGATATCATAGCACTAGAAAGGGTGCAGAGGCGGGCTACAAAATTAATAAAAGGAATGGAGCACTATAGTTATGAAGAAAGGTTAACTAATTTAAATCTGTTTAGTTTAGAAAAACGTCGCCTCAGAGGGGATATGATAACATTATATAAATATATTCGGGGCCAATACAAACCATTGTGTGGAAATCTGTTCATAAACAGGACTATGCATAGGACACGCGGTCATGCGTTTAGACTGGAAGAAAGGAGATTTAGACTTAAGCAGAGGAAAGGGGTTTTTTACAGTAAGGACAGTAAGGATGTGGAATTCTCTGCCGGCAGAGGTAGTTTTATCAGAGTCTGTACAGACGTTTAAACTGCGACTGGATGGATACCTGGAAAAACATAATATTCGGGGATATAGTCTTTAATTATGGGGATACAGCTTATTGATCCAAGGAGAAATCTGACTGCCATTTTGGGGTCAAGAAGGAATTTTTTTCCCTGGTTAGTGCAAAATTGGAAAGAGCAAAGCGGGGGTGTTTTTCCTTCTTTTGGATCAACAGCAACAAATTATCAGATATAGGAAAGGCTGAACTTGATGGACGCATGTCTTTTTTCAGCCTATGTAACTATGTAACTATGCTTACAAACATGAGGCAAAAATGCAAATGGTCATATGGTGGATATATGCTGAAACGTTGAGTCACCTCTACACACTTTACGATTGCTGTTTTGCATTTTGTTGCCTTGATCTTGGTAAGCAGTTGTTCTTTTACATGTATTGTGATACATTTGGACACTGACCGGGTTCACCTATTTAGGCTATGGTGTTGTCACCTTCATAACCTATACATGTAGACTTCTTTTCCTGCCTTGGAGGTATTTTGATAATTTTTGGGGGTTTTGGTGTGTGACCTACATTACTTTTTAAATGAGCTGACCCCAAGACTCTTGAAATATTGTGACAATATACCCATTGTGACAATAAGTGTGTTACTCACCAAATGTGTTAACCAAATGGCTTTAATAGTAGGCCTCCAAGAAACCTTTACTCATTATTATTTAAAGATACACTTAAGTGAGTCACTTAAGAAGTCAAAGTCAGCAATTGGGACTCTTATTTATGATCCCGGTATGTGTAGAATAGGAAGGGGTAAGATTTGAGGAAAAACCCTGTCCCCAGGTATGGTGCCCTACCCTTTTTGAAATTATGTTGGGAAGTTATTACCATGGCATCAAGGCCAGCGGCTGAGAAACGACATGCACGCTGCCACACACTACGCGCCAGCAGCGATAAAAGGCAAGTGGGAGGTCCAAAGGGTTGGGCACCCGACAGCCAGTCTAGGTGTGTCTACAAGTCTTGTCACGGTCACTGGTCTCCTTGACACATTGCGTAAACCTGACGATTAGCAGAGTTCCTACAAAAACTAGTTGGTGTCGGGCAGAATATAGAGTATAGAATTTATATTTTGGGAACATCCACTTATCATATTAGCAATTATTACAGATCTGACTCAACAGGCGGATTACAAGGATTATACACTTAGTGACAATATTGCAATGTGTGCGTAATAAAGTCACCTGGTGTCTTTTAAGGTAAACCTTGTAAAAGTCTGTATATGCGTTAGAGCCGCGGCTGTCACTCCCCTCTGGTAACAGGTAACCTCTTGTACCCCATACGTTATAGGCTTCGCCAAGCAAGTGAAATGAGAAACAGTCAAAAGCATTGTCATCGCAGGTTATTTAAAACCATCCCAAAAAGAGCTTACTGCTCACACAGTAAGGACTGCTAGGGCGGAGGAGAGTTTCAGGTTATTGGGATGGATGCCAGGAGGAGTCAAAATATGCTTTTATGACTATTACATTTCAAACTACCCCATGGAATTTTAAAATGGAATTTAATAACATTTTTATTTTTTAGGGCTCAATTATGTAGACCAAGATTGTTTCAAGCATATCCATGTGGCATTTCCCAAGTATACCGAAGTAAACTGCTATGTTTTT
>VKOC01025023.1:0-14775 GCA_009364415.1 Spea multiplicata
TCCATGGATTTGCAGCTCGGTCCAAGGCAGGTGCCAGGCAGGGAGGAAAGTGAGTCCAGAGAACACAAGGAGTCTACAGGGTCTAGGAACCACTAACCCTTGGAAAAGTCAGTGAATACACTCCAGTGACGGAGGATTTAAAACATAGGGATGGAGTAAAATCCTTACAAACAGTAACAGAGCCTGAACACTCTCCCATAAATCGTTCATGGCAAAATGGAGCAAGGGGGGAGGCCAACCCGGCAGATTCTGGACATAATATGGAATAAAAACAGATGGCGATGAAGTTTGGCAAAAAAAGCGCAGAAAATGAAGATGACAGCAAAATTTGGCAGAAATTTGACACAAAATAGTTGCATTGCAAGTGCCCTAATGATCCTATGAACATATCTTGGATCGCCTGCTCACCAAAATGATTCAATTTTCTGGATACTTTGCTCGCTATTAATGTTACAAACCCAGCAACTTTGAAACAAAAATTATTTAAAGCATTCTTACTTTACAGCATTTTTTCCACCTGCTTAACATTTATATACATATATACCGGTATATATTTATATGAGAGGGAGTGTGCATGAGCATGGGTCTGTAAGTGTCTGTTAGTATGTGTGGGTATGTGTTCATTTGTGTGAGTGTGTTAATGTGAGACTGGGCCAGGGTTGTAGTCTACCGTGCAGCCAAATTAAGAGAGTGTGGTACTGGAGACTAAAGATGTGGCCTGTTCTCGAAACGTGCTGCTGAATGCAGCGTGCGTGTTATTCAAGGCCAGGAATGCAACCCAGCAGGGAGGGCAGCAGGTCTGGAGGAAGCAGGCTGGGGTGGGTCGACAGGCCTTGGGGCCTGACACATGCATTAAAAATATATATAAATAATAAATCATTAATTTTAAAATGTCACTGTGCTTTTATGTGAAAGGATTTTCACAAAGAGCTCTTGATTTCTATTGAGCATCTCAAGAGTACAGGAATATCCCACATGCACAGGTATATCATGCTTTTCAAAGATTCTGGGGCTACAATTGGAACATGTCCAGTTTAGTTCTCAAAATTATGGGTCTGTACTTTATTTGAGGCACAGTAGAGGTCCTACTCTCACCCTATAAACCTATATATTCCCACTCAAGTTTATAGGTGGCTCACGTTTTGTTTCCATCACATTTTCACATCAGGTGCGTTTTGGGATGAATTTATGCTGGGCTGGAAAATATGCTCTCCCACTTCTAAGCACATTGATACCACATACAGTAGATGTGGTATTCCAGTGTTATTCGGTCACAAGAGACCCCCAAATCATGAGTGCACAAGTGTTTTTATACATAGAAGACATACCTCATGCTTTCAGGGTAAATGCCATCCCTAAATATCAAACTTACTTAAAGCACAACACCTGAGGGTTTCAAAGACACCCGCTACTTACCTTTCTATGTGGCCCGCTGCAAACATTAATCTAAGGGATTTGTATCTTTTCCCATATCAGGCATGTTTTAGGATGAATGCTGCATGTCAGACTACCTGGAAAATGAAAGAAAAAAGAATTAGTCTTCCACTTCTACTGAGCACATAGATGCCACATATACCAGGGTTACATAGATACAGGAGACTCAATAAATCACGAGAGCACAGTCGAACCAAGAATGAGCACCTCATGATTTTGTTGGGAAGCTACCCCTAAACAGTATACTCCCGGAAAGTACATTGCCTGAGAATCCCAAAGACCCTACTTACCTTTCTGCAGCAACAAATCTAACATGAACAACAGAAAATGTAAGTGAAAAATAAAAAAAACAAAATGTCATAATAGATATACCGACCAATAACACAGCTGCAACCCACAAAAGACTCTCTCCAATATCTAACTGCAAATTCAAAACTAAAAAAGTGGGGTGCTTGCGTAAAACTAGGAGTACAAAGGGTAAAATACATACAATAATAGAATAGCAATCAAATCATACTCAGAGACAATATAATGGGATGGCTTTCCCTTTAAAATATATACTTTAAAATAATCAAATTAAAAATACCAGTGGTACAGTGGCTTTGTAAAGTAACAGCAGCAAGCAACATAAACAATCGCCTTACAAGGGAATGTGCACACTAAATGAGATGAGGTAGATTCGCCATGCAAAATAAAGTGCAATTTTGTGAAGATGCCCTGAAGTATAAATAGCAATGTAATAATAATCTAAATAAATGTAAAGTGCTTTCATTTGTAAACGTTGAATAAGTGAATAAGGTGCAGTTGATGAAGATTGTAAATTCCAAAAAAGTGCATACTCCAACCAGGGGGCCTGGTGCGACTCGGAGAACCTTTGTGTGTGTATATATACCGTATTGGCTCAATTATAGGCCGCACCCGATTATAGTTTGACACTATTTTAAAGAAAAAATACACGAGTGGAATGGTAAAACAGTATTTTATCTAATGAACAGGAATACATTTTTTTAACATTTTTGGTATCTATTATGCAGTTAATGAGCATAGGTTATATACAAACAGAACTTTGGAAAACCAATAGCCATTTTAAGGTCCCCCCTTAATTCATAATGTACCTTACTTATAGATACTCCCCTGGGCACCCAGATATGCCACTCTGCTCCCCTGATATGCCATTCTGCTCCCTAGATATGCCACTCCCCCCCCCAGACTCCCTGGCATCTAGCGGGGCCGGCCGGAGGACGACTGCGCGATGCATGCAAACAACCTCCACTGCCGGCACTTCCACATGGGCTTCTATGACGGAGAAGTACCGGTGGAAGTGCCGACAGCGGAGGTTGCCCACGCGCATCGCGCAGACATCCACGGCTGTCGAAGAGCAGGATCCAGGTCCCCTGCAGCACTAAAAAATTAAAAGAAAAAAAATCACACCTGCCCAGAAGAGCATCCCTGCGCTAAACCTCGATTATAGGCCGCACCCCCACTTTAAAGACTTAAAGTGGGAGGGGAAAGTGCGGCCTATATTTGGGCCAATATATATATATATATGTTTTTAATATATGTATTAGTGTGTATCTAGGTATGTGAGCATGGATGTGTAGGTGTGGGTTTCTATCATCATGGTTGTTTAGGTGTGGATGTGTAAGTGGGTGAAATGGAGTGTGTTAGATTTAATGTGTACGTGTTTGTTTGCATGAGTAAGTGTGTGCAATTTTTTTTAACTGTGTTTACGTATGTGTGCCAGAGTGTATGTTGGAATTTCCTAATGAGGTAGATTCCAGGTGAGGGAAAAAAATTGTGTGCTGCGTTTTTTTTTTTTTTTGCTGCTGGTATTTTTAATTTGATCATTTTGAGAGTAACGTATTTATTTTTAAGGTAAAGCCATCTCATTTCTCGATTTTATTGCTATTCTATTATTGTATGTTTTAGAGGACTGCATTGGGATGCGGGTCCCGCCAAAAAACTTGCGGGTGCGGGCGGTCTTGCCGGTGTTGTGGGCCGGAGCAGGTGGTCAGACACTGTACCTGCGGGTCTCGGTAATCCTGCAAGGCTGCCTTCGCGCTGCTCACTCACAGTGTCTCTTCTCTTGCTCCACCCAGGAACACAGCGGAGTCAGATGATTTTACATAACTTCCCGTGACTCCTGAGCGGAACAAGAGAAGAGGGACCAACATGAAGGCAGCCTTGCGGGACTGCGCAGGATATCTGCAGTTCAGGTAAGGAGGTGGATGTGATTGACCACATTTGTGGTGGGGGCAGGCGGGATTGGACACACATCTTGCGGGAGTGGAAAAGACACATTGCGGGAGCTGCTGGGATTAGACAAAAAAATCAGCGGGAGCGGGATTAAAAAAGCAGTCTCGCACAGGGCTCTAGTATGTAGAGCTCCACTTTTTTAGTTTTAAATCTAACACGAACACAAGATTTGAAAGACAACTCAAGCAGACGGCGCTATAGTAAATAAAATAAACTAATAAAAATAATTGTTTAAATACAAAAAATAAATGGTATACAATACAGTATTAAAATATATAATATATATAAAAAATATACAGACAATATACCATATATCAAAACAGTAAATCAATACACAAATGTAAAAAATAAATACATGGTAAATATTATTGACACCATTTTATTTCCTATATTTTTTTTTTCATGTATGTATACACACACTTGTTCATATTAAGCGCTGTATGTCTTTAGTATTTCTTGATTCTGTTGCGTGGTTTATTACAGCTGCTTAGGTGTGGTTGATTATCAGTTAGTGGTTTATTTGGTTGGTGGAGTAGTGCATCGTTTATTCACTTTTAACCATCTTTAATTATAATCAAGGAGGTCTTAATTGACTCACGACTCACTTTCACTTAAGAAACAATTTCTAATTTATTTTTCTTACCTTAAGATCACTATATTCAGTAATGAGAATCCAAAAAAATATTTGCATTCTTATACACTGGACTAATACGGCTACTCCAAACTACAGTAAAGAATTAAATGCTAAGAAATTAAACTCAGAATCGCTCTAATACCTTAAATTATATCTGAGAAGCAGAAATACAACCAGGAAAAATAGTGTAAATTACTCTGGAGAGATACCATCCCCGATGCATGTTACTAAGAACTCCATCTTTTTTAGACCAACGTTTCAGGAAAAGCAAACTACACAATCAAGCAACATGCAGCATTTCAGAATACAAAATGGATCAATGGTCAGATATAGATTCCGAGAAAGACGTGGAGGACGTCGAGCCCATATTAAGAGACACAACAAAAAGATTCAGGACTGCATTCTAGAAGATCTTCAGAACGTGGGAATCTACAACTTGTCTCAGCAAACCCCTATGGTTAACCAGGTTACCCTTCTATTGAAAGGCCTGAAATTTGCACCTTGTAAAAAGTTAAGTAAGGTTGATTTGATTATTGATTTCAACAAATTTATAAGAACGTTGTCTGTTAAAAGGTTTTTTTCTTAAAAAGGAGCATTCTAATACGAGTTTACAGTTTATTCCAAAGCATTTTAAAACCCTAACCTATGAATCAGATCTTGTTTATTTGAATAATTTGTTAAATGAAAATTGAAACAATGAACCAATGATGTGACAGACTAACATGAAATCGATTTCAAGTTTCAACCCTACCTCTGACAAAGGGATGTATTTGGATGTATTTAAACATTTCATGGAAAAAGAGCTTTGGGAACTGTAACATACAGTAAGCATCTCTCTCCCTTTAACCCCTTAAGGACCGGGCTTATTTTTTATTTTTGTACCCCGTGGGACCGAAGCTGCTTTAACACTTTTGTGGTGCTTGTGTTCAGCTGTAATTTTCTCCTCACCCATTTAGTGTACCCACACATGTTATATATTGTTTTTTTGCAAGGACAAGATGGGCTTTCTTCAGATACCATATGTTTTGATCATATCATCTTATTTACTATAAAAAAAAATAATAAAACATGGTGAAAATTTGGAAAAAAAAACACTTTATGGCTAGGTTTCCACTTGGGTTTTTTTTGCTAAAAACGCCTATAAAAACGCCAATAGCGCCACCTGGCGTTTTTTTGTGAAAAACGCTGCAGCCAGATGTTAGCTGTTCTTCAATAGGAAATCGCAAAATGCCATTTCCACTTGGCGTTTTTCTGTTCGGCGTTTTTTCAGTCCTGTTTGGCGTTTTTCTGCTTTTTTGGGCTCTGTGGCAGTTTTTCAAAACTGCAGCATGTTGACACTCTGGCGTTTTTTGCAAGAAATCTTGGCTTTTTTTCTCCAATAGAAGTCTATGGGAGAGAAAAAACGCCATGAAAAAGCCATGTGGGTTTATTGCCTTGGCGTTTTTTATGGCGTTTTTTTCCACAGTTACAATGCAGAGGATGGACCCAGTATCTGTGTGTCCTACGAGAAATAGGCTGGAAACAAACAGTTTCACACAAAACAAAGTCCTGGACTGGTTCATATTGAATTCTACACCATTTGGAACAAACATGCCATTACAAACAAACATACGCGACCGGATCCTGCGTGCCAAAAGCAACAGCAAACAATTTGCACCATCATTTGGGGCCAATCTTCCCAGAGGAGCAGACATTCGAAATAAAGCATGCCTTACAAACCACAGAAAAGAGACAAAAGGGTCTACCAAGTAAATGACATCAGGAGAGGGCAGATACTTGCCATTTATCCTAATCCCTTTTAGCTGGGTGAAACTTCTAACTTGTAAAGGCTGGAAAAACTGCCTAAGGTCAAAAAAAGCAATTTCCACAGAAAGGCTAAAACGCCAGAAAAAACTGCAGAAAAAAACGCCAAAACGCAGGTAAATGCAGTGGCAGTTTTCTTGGCAGTTTTCCTGGCGTTTTTCATCAAGAAAAAACCCAAGTGGAAACCTAGCCTATGACTTTTATTTGAAAAATCTTTTACTCGCCTACAAAAGGAAGTAAAAAAACTAGCTAAACAGATTCTACTATATGTCCTGAGTTTAGGAATACCCAATGTTTTTTGCTGTTTTTTTCTAAGTTATTGGGCAATAAGTTCAAGTAGCGTTTTATGATTTCCAAACTTTTTTTTTTCCAAATCTGGTCATTCTGCCTCCATCTCCTCTTTGGAACATCTTTGAAGCCGGTTAACTCAATTAATCCCCATCAAACCATATATTTTTGAAAAATACACACCCAGGGTATTTCAAATGCTGGTATTTTAACCCTTTCCATGCACTAATTATACAACCACACTTTGTCAAACTTTGTAACAGTAATTTATTTTATTACACGAATTGTAATTTAGTTATAAATAAAAAAGGTCCTGGTATATGTCACTGTCAGACAACCCCCCAATATGTGTTCAGCTACATCTCCTGAGTATGGTGATGCCACACATGTATAGGTTTGTCAGATTGTTTGGCTGATAAAAGGCTACTTTTGGGGCGTGCGTAATTCAGTTGGTCATTTGGTCATTCTGCCTCTCATTTCAACACAAATTGTACTTCAGGAATGAATTCATAGCTCCTGGTATGACTCACTATCAAACAACACCAATATGTGTTCAACAACATCTCCCGAGTGCAGTGATACCCCACATGGGTTTGCCATGTGGTTTGAGATTTAAAATGCCACATTTGGGAAGTGCACTTTTTTTCTCCATTTTGGTCAGTCTGTACCTATGCCCTATATTTGAGCCCGGCCACTCCAATTTAGCCCATCAGGCAATTTTTTCTTAAATTAGACACCCTTTGGGTATTTGAAGTGCTTTTATTTTAACTCTATGTAGAGATTTTTGAGAAATTTTAGCACTTGCTCAAAATAATAAACTTTTTTATTATTATTTTACTAATCACATTGTGATTAGAAAGCTGGGCTCCATTGACTTGCATGGTTTAATGCAGTACCTGTATTCAACCTGCAAGTGGAGCCAGAGTTCTCTGGAGACCACCTAGCAAACTTTTCCAACTTCATTGTTTTTTGTTTTTTTTTTTACAGGGCGGCCGCCATCTTGCGGATGGTGAAAATCACTTGCAGCCTGTCCTGGGGTAAGTGTTTGGTGTCGCTGAATGCCTCCTGATCGAGGCATTCCAGCGACACCACTGAAGTTTAGGAGGTGACCGCTGATCGCCTCCTAAACGCATTTAAAACGGGTGTTGACCCCCCTGATGCCGATCGCGGCGTTACTGAATGCCTTGACATCGAGGCATTACAGCAATGCCGTCTAAGCGAAGAAAGTGATGGTTGATCACTATCTAAGCTGATTTGATTTAATGACGGTTCAGGACCGGCAAAGGTAGTTAAGGGGTTAAAGGGAGAGGGCTCTGGACAGGAAACAGGAAGGGTATTGGCTTGCTGGAAGCTGGGACATGGAAGGAAGAATATGGTGATGTTAAGAAACAAAATAAAGAAAGTTGCTGTTAAAAGTCATCTCTGAAAGTTTATGACAATATTACAATTGGCGACGAGGAGAAGAATTGGAGGCCTACTGCACACAGAAACAGTTCTGCTGCACACTGGTGAGCAAAACTAAGATGGCAGATTTCCTGCACATGTTCCCAAAGTTTGATACAACTGATGCTAATAACCTGGCTCATAACTTGAAGAAATGGCTTACTTGATTTGACAACTTTCTGGATGCTATGGACCTAAAAGATGATAAAAGAAAAAGAGCATTCTTACTACACCATGCTGGCACAGAGGTATATGACATATTCCGCACACTATCTGCTGCAGATACTGACACAACCGTATTTGCTCGATTATAAGACAAGGTTTTTTCCCAGAGCAAATGCTCTGAAAAATAACCCTCGTCTTATAATCGGGGTCATCTTTTAATCAGACCTCAAATAGGTCTGACTATGAGACTAAGATCCAGATCCCCTGCAGCGATCCTCCTGTGTTAGCCCCCCAACTTACCGGTGCTTTTGAGTCCCAGGTGCTTAGTCCGGGCAGCGTGTAGAGCTCTACGCGATTCACGTAGAGTGGAAGTTGTCCCTGAGAGTGTCTCCCCTCTCTTGTGGACCCTGAGGGTGACCCCCTCTCCTAGTTTGTGTCAGCTATCCGGGCACCAGGGGTGACCCCCCCTTACTGTGCAGTCCTTGAGAGTGTCTCCCTCTCCTGTGGACCCTGACTCCCCTCCCCAAGTTGGTGTCCTCCATTCGGGCTACAAGGGTGAACCCCCCAACTGTACGACCCCTCTCTAGTACCTATACCCTTATCAGGGCTCCAGGGGTTTCTCTGGCCGCCTGGCCTTTGTTAGTGGGTGACTCCCACGGTGATACACGGGTGACCCCGTTGCTCTGTCTCATGGTTATTCCCTCCTCGTGTTTTCCAGAAACACACTCGGGTCACGATGGCAGAGGATTCTGAAGCTCCCACCCCTGCTGCCTTCCAGGCTTGGCTGCGTTCCGCCCTAGCGGCATCTCTCCCAGCCGCTCTGGCAGAAGTTCAGCTTCGACGCTCTGCGCATGATGCCACACCTGCTGCGGGCGAGGATTCGGAGGCAGGATGCTCCTTCTCCTCCACAGAGCCGGACAACTCCCGCAAGCATCCATGGGGTGATACACCTTCGGTCTCTGGCAAGGGCAAACAGCCCCTCAAAAGATCACGTGCTGTCGCACTTCCCGCTGCGCCTGATCCCAATGTTTCCCTGGCCTCAGACTTGGCAGCAGAGTACGAGATATTAGATGAGTATCGCGCTGGCTCCTCTGGACTCGGCTCTCCTCTTCCGGAACTCGAGCGCGAGCCTCGCCCCGAAGACCCCAAAGCCTCCACCTCGGGACCAGACCAGCCTTTTGAGGTCTCTAACAGTCCAGGCATCCCTCTGTTCGACCCAAGGGCCCTTCGGCATCCACGTTCATCTAAATGGACTCCGTATGCCCACATAGCAGAATACCTGAAGTTCCTAGATAAGGAGGTACGACAGCGCCTTCGTTCGGAATGCCCACACCCTACTCTTCCAGCTAAAGTGTCAAACACCCCAGAGTTTGACCGGTTATTTGTCACCTTTCTTACGAAGAAAGGAAGAGACCCCAGGAAGGGCATTGAACAGGGTCTACGGGCTACACAGGACAAGCTCCTGGATGTATCGGGCCCCCTGGCCCAGATTTTTCAAATGGATGACGAGGCTTCGGTGGATGACACTCTGCTAGACACGCACTTGATTCAGGAGTGGACTCAACAAGCATTTTGTCTAATGGGCAACACCAATTGCGCCCTCTCAGCGGAACGACACAAGGCTGCACTGTTTAAACTCGACACAAAACTGGCTGAGCTGGGGCCTGAGGTGAACGGCCTCCTCTTCGGGGAAAAATTTCTCAAGAACCTTAATCAACACGTCAACATTTTCACCTCAATGAATAGGGCCCAGACTTCCATGCAATGTGTTTTTCGTGCCGGGGAGGGTTTTTCCCCCAGGGCTGGCCAGCAGAGGGGTCGTGCCGCCAGCAGAGCAGCCTTCACCGGCTTAAGACCCCGTTTCCCCACAGCTTCGATGACCTACCGGTCCCACTACCATACTCAATTTTCCCGAGACTACTCTCCTTTGGGAGCTCTCTCGCAGCCAATATGTCAGCGGCTGACTGGTCCCTGGAATCTACTTTCCGGACCTTTTACTTTTGGCCTCAGGCGCATGCTTCATTTGCTCTTCTGAGGTGTTAAAAATCGCAAAATACGAAGCCTCCTGTCTTGCTATAAAATTTTGACTAATCCTACACTGGAGATTATTAGTAAATGATGTATAATTTTACAATCAGCACATGATAAGGGTATTATCTCCAAAGAGCAACATCTTTGTTTAACCCCTTCAGGCCCGGGACATACCTGGTACATCATCCCCAAAAACCGCCCCCACATCGCCACAATCGTGGTGATCGTGGGGGCGTTGCTGCTGCTGTCTGCCCAGGAGTCTGGGCAGACCAGCACAACCTCTCTAAGCCCACCCCCAAGCCTACGATCACTCCCACGGAGTGATTCTGTAGGCTGAAACCACGATTGCAAAAAAACCCCGAAGTGCATAACTTTACATTTAACTACATTGAATTTCATCTGCCATTTGTGTGCCAGTCCCCAGTCTATCTAGATCCCTCTGCAGCACAGTAATATCCTGCTCGCCCTGTATAACTTTACCTAGTTTAGTGTCATCTGCAAACACAGAAACATGGCTTTCAATGCCTACATATAAATATGTTGAATAAAATTGGTCCCAGAACAGAACCCTGAGGGACACCACTTACCACTTCTGACCAGCTTGAAAATTTACCATTTATAACAACTCTCTGTTCTCTATCTCTAAGCCAATGTTCTACCCAAGAACAAGAATTTGCATCTAGGCCAATTTCTTTCAGTTTGAATACTAACCTATTGTGTGGAACCGTGTCAAACGCCTTGGCAAAATCCAAGTAGATTACATCCACTGCAACACCCTGATCGACACTTCTACTTACTTCTTCGTAGAATGGAATTAAATTAGTTTGACAGGACCTATGTTTCATAAAACCATGCTGATTTATGCTAATAATACTATTCTTCCCAAGGAATTCTTGAATATTATCTCTAAACAGCCCTTCAAATACTTTCCCAGCAACGGAAGTTAGGCTCACAGGTCTATAATTTCCGGGCACAGAGTTGGAACCCTTTTTGAAAATAGGAACCACATCTGCCTTCCTCCAATCCTCTGGTACAATTCCTGAAAGAAAAGAATCCCGAAAGATTAGAAACAGAGGTTCACTTATTTCCTGACTCAGCTCCTTAAGTACTCGTGGGTGAATACCGTCAGGCCCCGGAGCCTTGTTAACATTAATTTTCTTTAGTTGCTGCAGCACCTTGTCCTGGGCCATCCACTCACAGTTTGATTGAAAATATTTCTCAGTGGTCCTATGTATCTCCATTGCCATAGGTTCCTCCTTAACATATACTGAGGAAAAATAGTTATTTAAAGTTTCTGCTTTTTCCTGGTCCTCCTTAACCAACACTCCCCTCTCTGTTCAGGAGGATCCAGGTCCCCTGCAGCTGCGGGGGATCTGGATCTTAGTCGTCTCATAGTCAGACCTATTTGAGGTCTGGTTATAAGACGACCCCGATTATAAGACGAGGGGTATTTTTCAGAGCATTTGCTCTGAAAAAAAAACCTCGTCTTATAATAGAGCAAATACGGTACTACCCAGCTTAATATGGTTTCAAATGAAAGCCCTACTTGTGCTGAAAAAAACAATATATGATTTGTGTGGGTGCACTAATTGATAAGAGAGACATTACAGTTGAAGAAAGACATAGCAAAAACAGAAAACGTCTTCGGTCCTTTAAGCGACACCTTAGTATCAAAATCCCGGTTAATGGTCAAAAATCCTGAAATAGCTACTTTTTATCATCTTCCTAAAATCCACAAAATTTGCTTAACTCCTCCAGGCCGTCCTATTGTTTCAGAGATTGGGTCATTGACATCCAATCTCTCTTTTATGTTGATGCCTTCATACTTAAGGATAGTACAGAACTTATCGAATATATTAGAGAAGCTTCCTTGGGTAGATGATCTGTATCTAGTCAAGCAGCGGACATTCAAGCCCTAACACTTCCATTAGATGCCAAAACAAATTAAACCCCTGTACGGGCTGTCATGAAGGGGTTAAAGGAATCTGACTTTTTGAATCCCCCACATAGGAAATTTTTGAAAGATAGCATGAGATTTATTTTGGAATAAAATTATTTTTGGTGATTTTTTTTTTTTTTTTTTTTTTTTTTTTTTTTTACAGATTTGTGGCACGGTGATGGCTACCGATTTTGCTCCCAGTTATGCCAATTTTTGCCTGACTGGGAGCAAGACAATATTTTTGGTGCCCATCGTCGTGCTAATCTTTATCTATCTAAGCGTTATATATTGATGACCTCTTTATTCTCTGGAAAGGTAGCCTAGAATCCCTTGAACAGTTTTTCCTAGAAGAATTCATTAGGTTTGAAGTTCACGTACGAAACAAATAGAGAAACAATTAATTTTTTAGATGTATCTGTTTTTGCTGCTAGAGATACTAAAAACTTTAGGACCACTGTATTTTTTAAATCCATAGATAAAAATACTTCCCTGAAAGCTAATAGTTGCCATGGCAACAAGATCCCTAAGAGGCAATTTATTAGAATTAGGAAAAAATGTTTAAGAATTGAGGATTTTGATGTACAGGCAGAAATCATTAAGGATAGGTTCCTAGAAAAGCGATATGATACAAATCTAGTGATGAGAGCCTTTTGGGAGGACAGAAAAATGGATAGCGATAAGTTCATCCATCATGACAAACGTCGTACAAATTGTAAAAAAAATTAGGCTAGATAGTTAATGGGTCTATTATCACTAAGCCATGCAACGATATTTTTAGTTTGGGATTTATGTTTACTTTTTCAGATCCTATTCTTGGAGGAATCCTACCTGCTAAGAGTTGTATTATTTGTAAGAAAGGTGGTAACTTGAAGACAAATAATTCCAACCAAGTAAACATAATGGTTTTCTCTCCTCATTAAACGGTTGGTATAGATGTGGTAACTGTCACAACCACCACTGCGAGTGCCTTCCCCAACCGCAATATGGCGACCGTCCTGGAATAAAAAACAATGAAGTTGAAGAAGTTTGCTAGAAGGTTTCCAGACCCTCTAAAGAACTCTAGCTCCACTTGCAGGTTGAATACAGGTAGTGCATTCAACCTTGCAAGTCAATTAAGCCCAGCTTTCCAATCACTGTTAAAAAAACAGTAAAATGTAAAAATAAGCAAGTAATAAAATTAGCACATTAGCTTAAAACAATTCTCGCATGGAAAGAGTTAAAATACTGGAATATTAAATGCCCATGGGGTGTCTACTTTAAAAAAAAATGTATGATTTGATGGGGTAAATTGAATTTGCCAGGTTCAACATTGTCCCAATTAACACGGGGAGGAAGGATGGCCACACATCTAATTTCCAATTAGAAAAATGCACACGTCCCAAATGTGGCCTTTCAGTTCCCCAAAAATACGACAAACCCATGCATGTGGGGTATCACTGTACTCAGGAGATGTTGCTGAACACATATTGGTTTCGTGTGACAGCGACATATACCAGGAGCTGTAAATTTATACCTAAAGTTGGTGTGTGGGGAAAAAATACACACAAAATATACTACTGCAAACTTTGAAAAAATGCTGGTGGTAAAATGTGTGCATGCAAAGAGTTAAAATACCAGCATTTAAAATATCCTGGGGTGTCTAGTTTTCAAAAATATTTGGTTTTATAGGGCACACTGAAATTACCCGCCTCAAAGATGTACCAAATAGGGCATGGGCAGTGGATCACAAAATGCCAAATCTCAACATTGAAAAATGTGCATGCCCCAAATGTGGCCCTTTTTCCCCCCAAACAGCCAGGCAAAACCATTCACGTGGGGTACTCAGGAGATGTTGCTGAACACATAGTGAACACACAGTGTTTTATGATAGTGACATATACCAGAACCTGTTAATTCAGTGGGAAGAGTGTAGCAGCGAAAGGGTTAATGACACCAGATCCCTGTTACCTGTTGCTAGTCCCAGCAACCACTAAATTAACCCCAGCAATTCCTCCTACACTATACCCCTAGTCAGGCCCGGACTGGGACAAAAAATAGGCCCGGGCATTTAAGGCAGAGCAGCCCATATTTATTTATTTATTTATTGTTAAAGCCCACCCTTCATGTACCATCTTTGCATTTAATCATTCACACAAATCATTAACACATTCATTAATGCAGTCTCACAAATCATTCAAGCAATTCATCCTCACATGAATTCATTAATTGTCATACGCATTCCCACAATTCATCCACACATTTATTCATTCATTCTCATACGCATTCACACTACCCCCTCTCTTCATCTTATCTGCCCCTTCTCACTATGTTCCCCCTTTTCACTATGTAACCCCCTTCCCCACTTCTCAATATGTACCGCCTCTATCTATCCCCTCTCCCCCTTTCTCACTATCTAACCCCCATCTGCCCCTTCTCACTGCACCCCCCTCCCTCACTCTACTTACCTTGCTGCCGGAGCAAGCAGCAACTGCGACCGCGCCTGTGGCAGGGCAGGATTGACTTAGGGGCTGATGGAGCTGCAGCTCCAGGCCCCCAACTTAAAATAGGCCCAGTCAGGACCAGACTTACTGGGCCTATATGGCCGCATTAACGCAGAGCCCCTTAAGCCCGCCGCAACTACCCCCTCCTAACTATCTACCCTCTCCCTCTTTGAAGTTCACTTAACTTTCAGGAGTCCTGCGGTGGGGGTGCAAGGCCTCTGCCTCCCAGCTCTGCCACTGTATGGAACAGTATAGAGTGATGGGAGTTATGATGTACTTTTAGAGCATAATTAGATCATGAA
>VKOC01025025.1:0-19370 GCA_009364415.1 Spea multiplicata
TATATATATATATATATATACAGTATTCATATGGACTACATTGTATTGTGCTACTTTTATTTATTTTTCTTTAATTTCAGTGGTTGTTGACTTCCCACAATATTCCTCTTTTTTATTATTCGTTTTCTATAATGTTTTATTGAAATAGTTGGTCAGGATAATGTATTTTATCTCTTTATAACATAGCATCTACCTCGGAGCAAGAACATCTTACCCTAAGGCAAGCAAATATCCATTTCTGAGAACATCTCAGTAATAGTTTTTGCACATTTGCTACCATCAGTGTAGACATTTAATGCCACAAGCTTCGGGTTTGTGTTGTGTGGGAGAACTTTGATCTGATCACATTTTTATGGATTTTTAAAGAAGAAAATGAAGTTTTTGGCAAAGTTAAGCAAATGCTATTAAACTAAATGGATAACCGAGTAACTTCTAAAGCTGCTGGGCACTATATTATTTTTTATTTATTCCAGGTAGATACCTCTATTGACATGGGGCCACTAAATGATGAGAAATAATGAATCCTTTTAAAAAGTTGTTTATATAGAGTTAATAAAAAGAATTTATAGAATTTGAGTATGATGGGTTAGTGATTGATATGTGCTGTCTTTGAACCTACGGCATAATCAATAAGTCCATGTATGCCGTGTGATTTGTGTGCACGGTAATACCAAAGAGAAAAATGATCATTAATTAAGCGGACAGATAATAATCTGATGATGCTTTATGTGAATTATTTTTAGCATCAGATTAGGGATATATGGCTGCCTAGTAAATATTTTAAATATATATATATATATATTTTAAAGAGATACATTATTTTTAATTATTGTTGCAGACTTCCGAAAAGTAAAAAAACAAAAAACAAAAACTTATTGATATTATATTTCAAGAATGTTACTGTTTTGACTGCTTCATGTGTTTTCTAAAAATACATATTCAATCATAGCAGCACGAGTAGATTTTTATGAGCAATTAAACTTTTTAAGTAATTTTAGCTTCTCGGTAGGTAGCGGTGTTTATTTTTTTTTAATGTTTCTGAAAAACTCAACAAAGTTAAAGATATAAGAAGTTTTCTGTCTCTAGTTGATCAGCTAGAAGCGTAGATATTTGCATGGTGCACGTTCTCAGCTGTCAATTCTATTAGCACCAACCTTTCTGGAATGAAAGGGATTGTCCAGCCATCATATGCACTAGTGATAGCTGGGTGGTCCCTCTAAACTCTGCATTTTCCCCCTTACCCACCCCTGCTATGTTTTGGTCAAACACATCTCCATGTACAGTATGTGTTATATTTACACAATGTGGCCCCAGTGCTGCTTGGCAGGTCCCTGGACCGGAGAAATCTGGTGGTGTGGTAAGGGAATGCAAGAGAGTGAATGAATGAGTGAATGAAGGGTTTGGGGGCAGAAATGGCACAGGCAAGCTGTTTAGGGGGCAGAGATTACCAGTGAGCTCCGGCGCTGGCTTAGCGAACGATGTGCGTGGAGGTCTCTTCCGATGTACATGGTCATACATGGCAAGCGCTCTCATTGATTAAATTGTCAGGCCACAGAGGTGGTGGGCACCTCTGTGATCTCTAAGAACTTTAATATGCTTTCTTCTTTTGGCCGGTTTAAGGACATTAAACTGTCCCTTTAAAGAAAGCTTTTCTGTGCTCAGTGTCAGTCGGTCTGAGAAAGCCGCTTGTAGCTCCTAAAGTAAGTGCTGCTTTCACAAAGTAAAAAAGGGCATTTTCCATATAAAAGAAGCCAAAGTAAACATCTCTCGCTACTTTAAACTTATTTACCGCCATAAAGAGTTTTTACTGGATTCACGTTAAGTATTTGCTATGAAAGTCTTGTCCACTACAAAAAAAAAAAAGTGAACAGATGAGCATCATCAGCACTTATGTAATTTAAGGCCCATTTGTGTTTTTATTTCTGAATACAAATATCCATAACAAACATATTGACTACATAATGCAAATCTTTGGGATGTTCATCATGTATAATGGCTGCCTTACTATGGATTTTGCATACTGCTGGCGCAGCTCTGTGACTCTTTAGAAATAACAATATACATTATTAATCACCTTATGCGTACAACTGTAAATACAAGACATCTTGAAATATGAAAATAAAAGTCTTTTGTCTCCATCACATAGCGGTATAGATCCATCACTGTCCCACGGCACCCCCTACAACCAGTAAAATCAGTTTTTTTTTGTCAGGCTGATGATGTATTTTCTAGTAACAGGCTTGTTAAGGTTTACATTGTTGATTTACAAATGGACGGAAAAAAAACCAAACAAATTTATACACAATTCCTACTGTATAATAACGTAAATAAAGTGTTTGCGGTGCATATTTCGTAAAGATCACCATAGCAAGCAACGGAATGATCCTGCTGAGTTACTGCGCCATTGAATGTGATGGAGATATGTAATTCAACCGATAAATAAAAGGATAAATTCCTTCGTTGCTATGGGGATAAGCTCACGTTTTAAGCTTTACAACAGATTCTATGCATGACCGTAAATGGGAACTTACTTAGAGGGAGGGCTACCCAGACCCCTCCCTCTTCAGGGGGTGTGGTTTCAGATGGGGTAGGATTAGCCAGGCAAGGGGCGGGGTTAACCAATATATGGGTGGAGCTGGTCCCAAACACATAAAATATATATGGAGATGGGAGGGGAACGGGGCGGGGAGTGGGTGTACCAAAACGGCACTGCCGCCACCCAGAGATTTACCCCCGTTAAGCACTTCATGTTCCATGGAATAAAGATTGTAGCCTTAATATTCAGGGATAAAAACAGGCCAGACTAGCCTCTAGATTTTTTAAATATATATAAAAGGCGTTATATGGAGAAGAAACATGGACATCGCGGCGATGTGATAGAAGCATTTAAAGGGATTTAACAAATTACAAAGTAAAAGGAAGTTTATTTCAGCGAAAGAAAAACAAAGAAAAGAAAGGTAATTTTAAGATTTAACCTTCATTATAAATTAATTAAGAAAACTAAAACTGTGTTTTACTGATGCAGAGACTAAAATCATCTCAATCACAGAATAAGCCAACCCCTATCACTACCTAGCCCATATACTCCCTGGAATCCTTAACCTGGCCTATCTAGATACAGACTAAGAACCGTAAACTTAAATAACTTAAATAAACCTAATGTAAGAAATTAATAACCTAGCTGAAAATACGAAAGCCCAACGCGTTTCACAGATGGAACGGTCAGCTGTTTCAGAGGAGGTGAAATGTTAGAACAAGGGGTCATAGTGTAAAATTAGAGGGTCAGAGGCTTTTATGTAATATTTAATTTACCGAGAGGGTAGAAGATAAATGGAATAGCCGCCTAGCAGAAGCGTTAGAGGCTAATACAGTGAGCGTATTTAAACATGCATGGGATAGATATATGGCTCCTGAACGTAAGGGAAGACCAAGGACTGAGTGTTTACAGCTGGAACAATAGGCAATAGGGCTGAATGCTTCTTATCTGTTGTCATCTACCTTGGAATCTATTTCTAGGAATTCAGGTTTACAATACAAATATTACAATTTCCATTTCTCCATGAAATCTATTATACTTTTTATATTGTAGATCTTTTCATCTACTAGCACACGCACCGCTTCATGATGTTAATTTGTTTTTTTTGAAAGTGGAAACTAGTAGGATTACCTTCCCATCACTCATCGTAAATTGCAGATACAATATATTTAAAATCATATCATTATCCAAACGGAAAAAGAAAAGTGGAAAATATAATGAAAACAGGTTTCGCAATCCCAGCTTGATATTTCTAAAGAAGTGTTTTGTGGACTATTAATTAGATTTTTTGAAAAAAGGTCACATGTTGGGAAAGGTCTTGCAGTGGGACTCAAGAAAGCCATAGTTAACTAATGAAAAGCTCTTTTCATTATCCAAAGCCTTGTGAAGTGAGAAAATAGAGAGAATATTCCCTAGAGATAAAGCAATTATGTACGCAAGTCAACCAATTAAAGGTATGCCGAATAATGGCTCTGAAAGCTGCAGTGAAAGTGCAATAAATTACATTCTGCGGAATATGAGGCTTTGCGTGGCTGGACCGTGCTTCTGAGACCGGCCGAGACGCTATTTGCTATATATCTTTTAATTTGAGCATCATTCAGCTTCATAACGAGGGTTCATTAGCCTATTAGCTAAAACCGTATAAAGCAATGATAATATGCAAACACTTGCGTAAAATACAAACGGCTTTAATCCAAACGTACGCGTTGATTCAGAGCGTGAATGTACAGGCCTGCGGAATATGAAGGCGCTATATCAAACAATAAATAATTATACTATTGAATGGAGCCGAGAAGAACCATCCATAGCTTTTAGACTGCCAACCGTCTGCCGCATGTAAAGTTAAAGATTGGTCCATCTTCCGGTGTTACAGATGCATTTTAGGCCAACGATAAAGGGGGGGCCACACGCTACGTGACTCTGCAGCGTTGAGCTCTAGGCTACCCAGGACAGATACTGGGTAGTTTGGAGCTCATTTACAAGCGTTTAGGCTGTGCGTTTCTTAGACATACACAGTGAAACACAATGCTGCCTGTGCATAGTGTAATATATTTTTATGCCTAGAGAGCAACCTTAAAATTATTCCACATCTACGTGTATTCATTTTTTAATTAGATTTAAAAATTCTCACTTCTGCCGGGACGCAAAACCTTTTTATGTAATATCAAGATTTATATGCACTTGGCTGTATCAGGGAGCCCCGATTAATTAAAATGCAAATGACTTTCTTTCTCTTGAGTCATTTTCCTGCCCAAATCTCCTCCCATACAATGACTTTCATCTTGGTTTTATTAAATAAAGAGACGACGGTCTGTAAACACCAGCTGATAGAATTTATTTGCACATAAACCCAAACCAGTTGTTATCTAAATTCTTCATAGGGCTTATATTTCCCAACTTCTGGTCTTCGCAAGCCCACCAATAACGTGAAAAAGAATGGCGATATTGGAAACTCTTTAAGGAAATTAATACTCTGGTATCTATATGTTATTTGCTAAGGATGTTCACTTTTCCCAAAAAATGGTGACAGATATGATATCACAATCGTTTTGGCCTCAGCAATATCACCAAAGTATGGTGATGGTTGTTTAATGGTCAAGGGCAACATCAGTCTCATGTTCTAGAAGATGGTTTACAACCACGGACACAACAATTGGTTCTGCTTGTATGTTCTGTTGTCCATAGATGAATGGGTTTTACAACAAGACAATGGCCGAGCTTTACGAGTAGATCCAATAACAAATATGAAAGAAGAAAATCAATGTTTTGGATTGACTGTTGACCGAAACCTATATTGAAGCAATGTGATGGAGTCTGAAGAAGGCTGCAAGACATATGGCTCCTGAACGTAAGCCAAGACCAACGACTAAGTGTTTACAGCTGGAAAAATAGGCAAACTAGACGCTTCTTATCTGTTGTCAACTACTTTGGAATCTATTTCTAGGAATTCAGGTTTACAATACAAATATTACAATTTCCATTTCTCCATGAAATGTCACTCGGCTAAAATGCCTTGAAACCACTGATTGACAGTCACGGGGTAATCTTCTTTTGGGTCCCCTCTACTTAACGTACAATGTATGTATTTCAAGAGTAAGCTCGTTTCAACAGGGCCCTCTTTATCTTTTGTTTCTGTAAGCGCAAATTGTCACTTGCTATGTCCTGTTTGCCAGTTCTACATTGCAAAGGATTATGATAGCACTATATAATATAAACCATTAAATAATCCTAAATAATAATAAATGTAGATTCTGAATTGTGAAGTGAGTGTATCATGTGCATGGATCGCAAGACATTTAGCTGGAAAAAGGGACAAGTGCAGAAACCCACATGCATTTGCAAAAAGGACAAGCATAACATTTAAATGGACCACGCAAGCTATCATATGCATTAAAGTACATAAAGTGTCCCATTATCTGTATGCGTCACCCATTTGGGTTGTACGAATTATATATCTGGGCATTGCCATGATATTTCTTGGATGCACGGAAATATCTGTATTCTGTTAGAAACATCAGTTAGAAACATCAGTTTTATTCTCCCTGAAGATTGTTCAAGGAAGCTAAATCTGCCTTATTTAATAAAAGAAAAATCATCCAAAATATATAAACGGGGAAAAAAACCTAAATGTATCGTGAAAAATATTTAATGTAAAGAGTAACAAATTAAACTTGACATGCTATTTATAGATAGAAATATGAACTTGACATTTACATACATTACTTCTCAGAACACTGCAAACCTTATGTACGGAGAAATCCATCGGAGATTCCGAAGTTAACAAATAAAAAGTTAGGAAGTGTGTGGGAAGTTTGCTTCCGCAGAATAAGTCCACGAGAGAGAACACAAAGGCTTTCACCGGAGAGTTAATTTACCTTTTCACTTGACCAGAGCAGCGTAAATTTCTACTGCGTACAACACCAATAAAAGTCACAGAGCAGGCTGAGGTTGATGCCTTTTATTGACTACCATTTTAGAATTATATTTGTTTTTATTGGGTCATAGCAGGTCAGGCAACTGTGTACACATGTTCAGGCTGCTTCGCCTAGCATGGATATATGTTTTAACAAGATATGCTTACATGAATGTACTCTACCCTATTGTGTGTAAATCATTTGTCAATAGAGCAAGAAAAAAAATAATTTATGTTTTTCTTTGCTAGCATTTTTTGGAAGTGCCAAAGGAGGTTCCACCTCCTTTGCCAAAATTAAACACTTTTTGTAATAAAAAAACATTTGCAACGCAACTCCTAGCTTCCTACACTCAAGGAACCTATGAGTAAATATCTCCAGTGCAAGTCTCAATTCTGTTTTTTTGCAGACTATCTGTTTTTAGTAAATCAGTATAATAGTCTGCTCCGCTCAACCCTTACCAAGGTAGCTATAAAGAGAGAATCTAATATACCTGACACCCCCTCCAAGAAGAATGTATATTTAATATATGCAAATGTAAATATTTAAAGGGGGTTTACCTTGAAGAGGAAGTCCATTGGAAGAGAGGGTGTTTTTGTGAGTATACAATCCAGAGCTATATACATTAGACTTGGGCATTCAGTTTCATACAAATTGCAAATTCAACACAATTTGTAGAATTTGTCAATTTGTACAAATCTCCAAAATTGAGGCCGGAACCCCCACGAAACAGATGAAAACAAAGCCAAGAGAAGAGATAAGAAAGAAGAGACATGGAAGCAGAAGTGGTTGGCAGAGAAGGTAGGGAGACATTCAGAGAGCATGAGACAGAGAGTGAACAAAAATTAAAGTGTGAGTGAGTGAGAGAGTAAATTTGAGCGTCAGACAATGACGCTCAAATCGAAAATCCCCCCACCTGATTTTCATCTGAAATTAACGGCTTTTGCAGAAAACAGAATTCGTTGTCTGAAAACAAATGGGCCAAAAACAAACCCAAAAATTTGTCTTTTGGCCAGGGCCGGCCGAAGACGTAACGCCGCCTGGGGCGAAGTTTAAAATGCCGCCCCCCCCGCCAGCGTCGGCGGGGGCGGCATTTAAAACTTCGCCGACGCCCCCCCCCTCGGTACTTACCTTTAAGAGTCCTGTGGCGAGTCTGCGTCCCTGTGCTGACAAGTTGGTTGCATGCTGCACTACCGTGCCGGCTTGTAATTCTGAGCGCCGGAAATTGACGCCACTTCCGGCGCTCAGCATTACAAGCCGGCACCGAGACCGAACAAGGAGACTCGCCGCGGAGGAGAGAGAGAGGGTCGCCGAGCGGGTAAGCAAAAACCACTTGGCGCCCCTCTCTCCTCCGCTTCACCAAAAAAAAAAAAAAACGCTTTGGGCGGCAAAGTGCCTTCTAAAGTGCCGCCTGGGGCAATTGCCCCAGTGCCCTATTGTAGGGCCGGCCCTGCTTTTGGCCCATAATTTACATTGATGTAGGGTTTTATTTAACTTTGCCCCAGATAAACATTGACCTGGAGGCTGTGATTGTCAATCACAGACTTTCCCTCCTCAGACCTCGCATTGTCTTCCATAGACTTCCATTCGGCAGAATATCTGTTTCTCGGTGATTAATACTGAGCCATTCTATTGTACAGCCAGCGTGATGAGGAGTCGGGGTGTTTGTCTAGGACGTTGGGCTGTGATAACACTAAAATACAGGTAGACACCAGGTATATATTGTTGGCGCTATATAAATAAAAGATAATAATATTTACAAGAAACATCTATTTTTTGCAAATTATGTTTTTCTGCACATTATTTATAAACATGCCACATTGTATTATCATTATCAGAAGAATTTGTAATTGCTACACTCCTGCTTACAGAACGCAGTTGCTTTTATCTGCCTTGTTTATTATGTGTTTCTTTTTAAAACTATGATTGTAGGGACTAAAAGACCATTCATTTCGCTTGGTTGTTTTTCCTCTCTTCAATTTAGAAGTAATAGAACTAAATTAAAAATCTACCTATACAAGAAAGAAGCACATTGAACTGTGACATAATAAACATTTTTTTTCCTGGTGTAGACTATAATTAGAGAAAAACAGAACAATTACACATTTCCAGGAATAAATATAAATCTTCCTTATGTGGGAGTCATCGCCGTATCCTTTTTTTTTGTCTTTATTATTTCCTATTTAGGTATAGAGAAAATTCTATTCGTATTTTTAGCATGCAGACAGCTCTTTGTTCCCTAAAGATTATACTGAGAATTATTCTGTTCATTGTTTCAAATGTAAAAGCATCTCAAAGCAAGAGAATAGCTCTTTCACATTATACGAAAAAGAACGGAATTCATTATGTTTCGGAATTATTGCAGGTCTATCATTATTTATAGTATTTTGTGTGGCGCAGATTAAAAAATTAAGAGAACCGTCTCATGAAAGATAAAATCTACACGGAAAACTTTCTTGATAAAGATGTAGAGTTGTACCGTGTTAGCCGAAGAAAGAAAAAAATATCAAATTTGGTAAAGATGACACCATGGATAACTGAAGTATAATAGATTGCGTGCCTTTTGAGCCTATCTCGGTCTTTTCTTCAGGTATATTTTCTAGTCTCAGAAGCTTACAATCTAATATACTTCAGTTAGCTCTTTGCTCTGAGAATCATCTATCATCTTTGTGTGTTTTTTTTAAAATATATTATTGTTTTTAGTTGTTTATACATCTATCGTAACTGCCTCCCCCAGCGGCATAGCCTGCGGACATTTTATGCATACTGTTCTGTTTCCTATGATCCCTCAGTGAAGACTGCATTGAAGTTTTATGATTAGAACGAGTTGGAACACCCTTCGTGGCCTTTACCTGCATTGTTTTAACAGAGTTCCTCTGTAAGGTTATTCAGAGCAAGAACTTAAAACATTATATGAAGCAGCAAGATGTACGCTCTAGCTTTAATTAAAACAAGTTTATTGTGTGATGCTCTTTGGGAGCCAAAGGCAAACTAAAAAAAAGTGCAAGGGTCCTTCCAACAAGCTTATTAAATAGTGCAGCGAAATGTAGCGAGAAAAGAGGAGAGAGGACCAGCGCACCAGGCAAAGATGTGACAATATATTTCATTATCAACCTGCCGGCAATGTACTTCAATAATCAACCTGCCGGCCCAGCTACTATGGTTTAGAGAGACGCCCCTGAACAGTGAATTTACATCTATAAAGTACTTATACTTTGGGTTTTTGTTAAACCCCCCCGGAGCAAAGACAAACACATCTCCTTCATTGTAAATCGCTACGGGTTGTGGAAAGGGCAATTACGTGTGATGCATCTGCATGGGGGACAGCATTGATTATTTAAAAGGACCTCTCAGCTGCACAGGTGTAACGAAGGCCCCTGCGTTATGGGGGGCCTCCTGTGCAGTGGGTACCCCCTCAACACAAGCACTGCAAAACCCCTTCCCTCATGCCGGGGATGGCGCTGGGCCAAGCTGCCTCTGTCCCAGCATGCTGATTGAGTCAGAGCGCCAGGGGTATGATATCATTTCCCGGGACTCAGATGTAGGCTGCATGTAAGAACTGCGACTAAATATGTAAGCGTGTGTATAAATGTTACCATCGACAAAAATCTGTAAGTAAGTTAACATATGTGTAAGTATATGTGTGTGGGTTAGTGTGTGTGTGTATAATATTATGTATATTAGTGTGTGTTTGAGGCTTAGCTATCATATACATTAAAGTGCGTATGATGGCTGGGGTGTCCCTTTAAGGTAAGTATTGGATAGGCAACATGTCAACCTCCGTCTGACGGCAAACTATGATTCCAATAAACATCGAGCAATTGACCTGTACTGTGAGAGCTACATTTACAGTATCTGTTTCTTATTTATGTAACCAATTATTGCTCATTTCAATTAAGTCATGTGTATGGGAATAAAAAGAATAAATAAAATGCTCAATGTGGCAATTTTATAATCCAAAATAAGCATTAATAAACAGTGAAAATACAAGTCAATAATCCATTTTTAAACTGAGTAGGAAAAACATTTCTAGATAACGTTATTTTAGTTTGTGTTTTTTCAATTTTATTAGAAGCAGTATGTGGAATCTTCTGGGAAGTTGATTTTTATTGCCTTGTAAAATATGGCGGAATGAATGAGTTGTTAAATGTGCGGTTTGCAGTGTCTCACATGCTATAAACCCGGACTGTATTGGATTGTGTATGGAAATAAACAGAATATATTTTGTTGCATAATTGCCTTAAAAAAAACAAGATTTGGTGCATCAGCACATGAACCTCGTATAACGGCAGCTGTATGACACTGGCAGCAGTCAACAAACATATCAAGAAGATGATACTTTAAATGCATAGTTAAATGTTTAATGTAATGACGGTAACTGGAAACCGTTCAACCGGCTGGCTTCCCTAAGCCAACCTCCATAGGCATCTTAGAAACATAGAATTTGATGGCAAATAAGAACCATTTGGCCCATCTAGTCTGCCCATTTGTTATTGATGATACAGGAGCCATATGCCTATCCCATAAATGTTTAAATTCCCTCACTGTATTAGACTCTACCACTTCTACTGGGAGGCTGTGCCACTTATCTACCACACTCGCAGTACAGTAAAACTTCCTTCCATTACATCTAAGCCTCTAGTTTTAGATTATGACCTCTTGTCCTAACACTTCTCCTCCTTTGAAACTTTTTTCTTTTCTCCTCCAAGGTGTACATATTGAGATCCCTTACTATTGACACAATTTTAGCCACTCTCCTCTAAACTCAACATGTCAATATCCTTCTGGGGTCTCCAGAACTCTACATAATACTGTAGATGAGGTCTGTCCGGATATCTGTAAAGTGGGCCTCTTGCCATACAACCCAGCACCCTGCTCGTCTTTTCCCAATGTTACAGTTCATTAGTTTAGCTTCTATAAAAGATGTGATTTTGGTTAATTTGTTAAAGAAAATGCCAGCTTACATTTTTCTGTGGGTGCAACACAAATCAATGTAGACCATCATTCACTTATTTCACACAAAATGATACAAATATTGGTTTGTTTTTATTTTAGTGCATAAACCCATTAGAGCTCCGGGCACAACTGAAATGTTTTATCTTGGCTAATTCAAGGGGATGAGCCAAGTAACTGGAAGCATATGCTCCCATCTAAAATCTGTCAGTTCACATTTATCTCAGAAGAGGAGTAGCCCGGCACAAGCTAAAGATCATTGTAAATGCGATTCCGTTGAAATGAACGAGGCAATGGTAAAGTGTAAAGCGTAGATAAGTGTCCATATCGCACAAAAATCACTTAGCCATAATTGCTGTTGTTTAGCGAAGTTTCAACTACAAGCGGAGTTCACGAGATAACAAACTGAAAATAACGACAGCGATTTTGGTAGCTTAAAAGAGTTATATCGTTTCTTACCGAAATATATGATGTTCAATGTCTTTTTTTTTTCTTTCTTTCTTCACTTGTCCTATAACGAGAATCTACATAAACATTATTGAACGGATAGTTACTGTAAGGGGGGGGGGTTGTTCGTTAAAGGGATGGATTGAGAAGAGTTTTCTTAACCTTAATATACATTATGAAGCCCCAGTGAGATTCTGCTCCAAGAATAACTTTACGGGCCCCACATGATGTACTTAAAACGGGGGATCTGGCACCATTTTTATTACTAGTATCAGAAATACTTTATCAAAAATGTTGTGCTATTTTCTTTAGTCATTTGTATGAGTTCTAGCTTTGTTTTTTCAATCTACTGTACTGTTCATGCTGAGCCATACTCATAATGTAAGAAGCACTGTGTAAATTGTTGGTGCTATATAAATAATAAATAAATAATAACAATAATAATTCTAATTCTTAACCAGTCTGACTAATGAAAGACTATGCAGGAACCGACTTAGTTAGTTAAGCCAGGTCTGCCATTGTTTTCCATGGCAAACCTACTATGTACCATACGGCCTTAAAACGTTCCATATCTTCAATGCTGAGTGCCAGGATATGACATCTTGTCAGGGCGCTCCGCCATTTAAAGATGAGTGGTGCTGTGCAGAATTAAGCTATGAAGGCTGTGCCAACTGTGATCTCCCTTTTTAACCAACCCATTGAACAGTGGTGCAATATAATTGCCCAAAAGGGTTATTTGCTCCCTTCAATGCGGCAGAGGGAATGCTACCTCTATGGACCTATTCAGCCTAGGCCGAAATACGCCACTGCATATGCTAGTGCTTGACATAGAGAACAGCAGCAGTGAAGTGGGGGCTGTAGTGCTGCCCTACCAATGTACATCCCTGCCTTCAGGAGGGTGTTGAGATCATGGGGGGGGGGGGGCAAGGGGCGTAACCTAGTATTTGGCTGGGTATCCTGTATGTGGCACCCCCCTCGCACAAAAAAATTATGGGCAGAATATTTATTTAACAAATTTGTATCTGTATGTCAACTGGAAAAAAAATAGAAATCTGGAAAAATCAATTATTAACTCATAAATAAAATAAATATGTTTAAATAAATAACATTTACTGAACAGATATGGTACAGTGTAATTTCCACTACTATACTCTGACTCAGACATTGATGGTAGTGCATATTATTATACACTAAGCCAGAAATTGAGATGGTAGGCCTCTGCCCCATAAAACAGCCCGCCTGTGCCACCGCTGCCCATTTAGCAGCCTGCCTGTGCCACTGCTGCCTATTTAGCAGCCTGCCTGTGCCACAGCTGCCCCTGAAATAGTCTGTCTGTGCCAACTCTTCCCCGAAGCAGCCTGCCTGTGCCCTGAAACAGCCTGCCTGTGCCTCCTCTGCCGCTGAAATAGTCTGCCCGTGAAACAGGCTGTCTGTGCCAAGTCTGCCCCTGAAACAGCCTGTCTGTGCTAACCCTGCCCCTTTAGCAGCCTGCATGTGCCATTTCTGCCCCTAAACACTAACTTACTACTAACTTCATTAATTCACCCACTCACACATTCCCTCACCCCCATACCTTTCTTGCTGATTTGCCTGGTCCGGGGGCTGACCTTGCAGACGTCTATGTGGCCAGATGGCCGCCTAACGCAGGCCTGCAGCTTGCTGCTGAGTTCCCTCACACAGTGTGCAGGCGCCACAGCAGTAAGCTGTGGGCCCGCGTTAGGCGGCTGTCCGGGCACCCCCCTAATAAATGACACCAGGGGCGGACTGTCCCCCTCGCTGTACTGGGGGGGGGGGCATCCCACTTGGCACTAGTAATATTAATTTACCCTTCTACCAAATAAAGGATTGTTTTCATTATCTGATAAAATTATTTTCTTGAAAATTCTCGAAGAGCCATTAAATAAACTTTGAAAAGGTTGGTATTTTATTTCCTGCATGGATGTGGCCAGAAATAAAGCAAAATCAAGCTGTTTCAGAATTTCTGGTTTACAGGCAGCCACATATTATTAAATTCTATGCTGATTTTATGGAGTGTTTTCATTTTTTGGCTCTGGCCATCAGTATATATGAAACATTAGTTATGATGTTATGACGAGATAGCTTTACAGTGAGGTCACGGGTAATATTTCTTTTTTGACATCTTTATGATCATTTTTTGAAAGCACTCTGCTGAATATACTGTTTAACTGATAAAATGTCAGACCTTAACCAGCAATATTAATACTATCAGTGTCTAGTTGGGTTCAGAAGTTTGATATTGCACATCAACCTGTTTTTTTTTCTATGAACATAAAAAGTTCTCAAAAATATCTCAAAAGGAAGTGTTGTAATAGAAAACAGAAGTTCAGGATAAATGTATTTTTCTAGGACTTAGTAAAGGAACGTAAAAGAAGTGCCGGAACTATACTTAGCTGGGGAAACACTTCATTATAAATACTCACACTAAAAAAAATAATCTATTCTGGATGCTGATTGAGCTAGGGATTCCTGTCTTGGGCCAAAGGTCAAATGATATACCTGGTAACGACCCTAAGACTGTAAGATGTCAACCAACTCTTGCATCAAGAAGTTGATGCTGCCGGAGAAATTTTCTGCGCACGCCAACTAAGAAAAATTAGATGGAACATTGACCATAGCCTAGATTGGCTCTTCTCACGTGTGACCACCAGAGGGTTTCATTCTATGGGTATGTATGAGAGTGTTTATATCAGGGGTGTCCAAGTTTTTTCTGCAGTGGGCCACTTCATCAGAATTGTATACGTGCGCGGGCCGCACTCATTCTCCACTATAAGAAAATATGGCCTTTAATAAAATATGCAGATTAAAATAAAGTAAATTGACACAAAAACCTTCACCTTTGCTCTCACTAAGTTCTGGCTAGAAGTGGTTGACTACAAATTCAGGATAAATCAAAAATGAAATAGTTCTATTATGATCTAAGCTCACAAATGAAATCATTCTGGACCAAAACATTCACGGTTCATTAGCCAAAACAAATAGACCCCCCCCTTAAAAACTAATAATTAAAATCATATTTTTATAAAAAGTAGTAACACACCACAACGGACAAAAAAAATAGCAATTATGACGTGACCACATGATAGGATGTTGATTGCAACAGCAATCACACTCCTATCATACCCAGGCAACCAGTAAAAGCTGGTACCTGTACACAACCGTTTAAAAATTGGGGGTCATTAAAATAACATGAAATGGATCAGAAATCCAGCGTTGTTAATGCTAGTATTGTTAATGTTGTAAATGACTATTGTAGCTGAAAACGACTGATTTTTAATGAAATATTTTCATAGACAGAGGTTCCTTATCAGCAAACATCACTCCTGTGTTGCAATGGCACGTTGTGTTCGCTAATCTAAGTACAAGATTAAAAGGCTAATTGATTAGAAAACTCTTTTGCAATTATGTTACAGCTAGAAATTTTCTTGTTTTCCATGACACCAAATGTTTGAACGGTAGTGTATGCGAGTAGCAATCAGAATATACAACATTGATAGGTACAGAAAAAGATCTCCTTACCAGTATGTTTCAGTGTTCTTTAAACTGTTGTCACTTGCTCTATTTTTATGACTCCATTTGCATACTAAGAGGGTCGGTGAGAATTTGTAGCATTTGGGGCAAACTCAGCCAAGTGGACGATGTGGAAAACCCAGTAGAGAGACGAAAAAAAGGAGTAGCTTAAAACGAACGTCTCCAGCTTGGTTGCTTATACATAAATTCATGTGGTCTTATCATCCTATCCTTACTTCCCAATTCCCACTTCAAGGCCTATTTCCGTTTTTTTTCTAGGATCTCAAGGTAAGTGGCGTTTTGAACATGAGATACTTTTATCTTGCTCTAAATGACTTCTTCAATAACACCTCTTTACCTTCAAATAATTTTCAAATTTGGTATATTATTTTTAGGGTAGCAATTAAACATTTAGTTATTTTTCTTCTCAAAGTTCCTTCCTTAAAATCAACTTTATATCACTTACCAATGCGTAATTTTAGCTCAGAATACCAAATCCCTACTTCTATAGGGCACTTGTAATGAATCTAAAACATTCTAAATAATATACCCTTCAACACAGGTGGAATTGGATTTTTAATTCTATAAAAAGTATTTATTCACGATGACATTAACATATCTGATCACTAATGAGTTATTAGCATACAGCTGTGAACTATTAGATGCAATGAATGCAATTACTTATCCACTTATAAAATAAGTTGTGCATTTCTAGTGCTGTCAGTATCAAAATGTACTCATCCGCCATGAAGAATATGAAATAGAAGCAGCATAAAACATTGAAAAATGTTTTTAAATGTGAAATGAAGAGCGCGCTGAAGACACCTTACATCGTGTCATTTTTTTATATATATTAATAAAAAACATATTATATATAATGACAGATGTTCCTCTCCCCCCATAAAAAATGTCAACTATCATTATGTAATTTGTAATTAGCACTAGTGCCGATACTAAATAGAATGTGTGGATTGTGCATGAAACAGCGATGGCATAATATATACCGTATGTAAATATATATCTGACAACTATATATCTGACAAAGCTGTGAACGCTATGGACTGGATTTGTAAAGACCATAGTTAACCGCTTGTTAAGGTAAGAGAGTTGTTAACTGTTTTTTTATTACATACTTATTTTTCATACGAAATGCCACTTTAGTTGTTTTTTTGGGATAAAATGGCTTATCTGACTAGTGCATGTAGAATGTAGACCAGAATGTAGAAATTGAACAAGTTCATACCAAGTTCCTTTGGAGAGACCCACAATGTGGGCTGGTTGGATGTTAAATACATATAGTAGCAGCCCAGCAGTGATATTTACTCATCGCCTTAAGAAGAACAACACGGAGAGACATCTCAACCTTGACCTAAAATAGACTAAGTCTCAGTTTACTCCATTCTCGAGTAAACTCCACAACTAAAACTAATTAGAAAAGGTTGACCATTAAATGATAAGACAGAGGTTGTAAATTAAGCTTCGTGCTCAGATGGGGTGTAAAACGTGACATATAGGAAACACCCCATACCAGCAATGGACTGAGAATGACGTGGCGGCAGCTGGTGGTCGCCTACGACATAAGTGCTGCCAATGGCTGTATATAACAGTCCGCAGATCACATTTTTATGCTAACAACTGCACACTACGGCACCCGATCGTCAGCCCACCAAGCATTTGCCAGATGGCCAGTCCAGCCCTATATAGTGTGTTTCTCTGTCAAAAATGTAATTGGTCTTCCCAGTACAATTTATTATTAAAAACAGGAGTGATTCATATCATATATATAATTTTTTTGTTAGAAAAGATTCCTGAAAACGGTAGTTAAAATGTCATTACAGTAATCATTGTATTTCATTATTCCCTTCTTGTAAAGAGGCTGATAATTGTGTCTGCAAGATTCTGTGATAGAGGATTTGAGTGACAGCTTGTACAATACCATGTTTTTTCATATCCAGAATAATTTACTTTGAATACAAATTCTCTTCTCTTACAGATTGAACTTAAAGTGGCATGGGGCTTCAATGTATATAATATATATATATATATATATATATATATATCAGAAACGAAAATATAAAAAAATCAACAAATCAATAATTGGCGCCACAACCCTTTGCCTTCAAAACAGAATCAATTCTTCTAGATACACTAGGTGAGGAACAACCAAACTCACTAACAAGATGAGGCTGCTGAAGACAGTTTAATGTCAAAAGTCATACACCATGGCAACAAGACACAAGGTAGTTATACTACATTTATAAGGTCTCTCCCAGACAGAAATTTCAAGGCAGACAGAGGTATCCAGATGCTCTATCCAAGCTTTTTTGAAGAAGCACAAAGAAATGGGCAATGTTGAGGGCACTTAGTGCAGCAGATGTAAGACAGATCAAGCTTACTTCCCTTTAAAATCTGAGCATGTCCAGCAGTGCCATCAGCTCAGCAGTGAGACCCTGGAATACCCATCTACTAACCATCTTTGGCCTTGCGGCCAAAAAGCCATACCTCCGACGTGAAAGCAACTCATGACGAGAAAACACAGAAACTGGGGTGCATAAAAACGGCAGCTGGTAACTTGACTGTAGCAGAAGGCAGAAGGGTTGGGAAGTGGTACAAGAATGAGCATTCGTAGGGAACAGTGAAACGTGGTGGAAGTTCCTTGCAAATTTGGGGATGTGTTTCTGCAAATAGAGTTGGATATTTCCTCAGAATTAATGGTCTCCTCAATGCTGAGAAGTACAGTCAGATACTTATCCAACATGTAGTACCATCAGGGAGGCATCTGATTGACCCCAAATTTATTTTGCAGCATAACAACAACCTCAAGCATACTTCAGCGTAAAGAAGAAGAAGGAGTCCTGGAAGTGATGGTATGGCCTCCACAGAGGCCTGATCTCAACATCATCGAGTCTGTTTGGGATTACTGAGGCTGCCTAAATCCACCAAAGAATGGTGGTTAGCTCTCCTACCTGTTGAGTGGTCACACCAAATATTGATTTGACCACTAACAATTTTGTTAATTAATAAGCTATTAACATGTCTATTTTTGAACGCATTCTTACTTTTTTTATTATCTGCCCTGCCCTGTATTATTGTACAAATGCCAGTGTCTTAGCTCTATAGCTACCCTTAATCAAGACTGGGTATATGATCCCATGATGCATGATGACCACTAATGCTCCACTAAGTGTGCTACAAAAATAGCAAAACCAAAAAGGGCATGCAGAAGTTAGGCAGTAATTATTACAAAAGTGGGTATAGGTTAGAATAGGCAAAGTAAGCATATTTACAAATCTAGTGTAGTTTAAGTGTACATATATTCTCACTCCTAGAACACTAAATAATATCAATTATCAAAAAATCATTATACAATACAAAAGGATGAGTCCTTGCCAAACTGACATGTGCAGACATCGAAAAAACATCATGCAGGTGGCTGTGAAGACAAAAATGATTTCAATATAACTGTCAAGTGGGAAAAGACAAAAGGTTCCAGTCATGAAATCATTCTCAAAAAATGTTTGACATTATATCATTCTATGATGAATCAGTTCAAATGCAGATGCTTATATATATATATATATATATATACATATATATAAACCTTCCTCATAAGCATTAGCGCAAGCATGTATGGCACACCAACTCGCCCAGACACTCTAATTGTCCCTCCCGTTACATGTGTTCCACGAGCATTCCAGGATCCCAATAAGTGCAGGAATCAGCCACTTTTGCCCAACTTCTCCTGATGCTAGTCACATGACCAATATCCATCAAAACAAAGGAAGCCAACTGTTTCCAAATAAAGTGGACGAGATAGAAAAAAACGTAATAACAAATAACACTAACAAATAATACAGATGCAGACAATCTAATGCGTCATCACACCTGCTTTACTCCATGGCTTACAGAGAAGGAATTAACTATTTTTCCTCTGGACCTGTACAATATACAACCATTTCTAGGGCTTAGTTTCTTTATGGATATATATATATATA
>VKOC01025028.1:0-12108 GCA_009364415.1 Spea multiplicata
TGCTGTTTAGCTGTGATTTTCTTCTTTCTCATCTCATGCTCACATATTATATATATCATTTTTTTTTCAGGACAAACAGGGCTTTCTTTAAATACCATTAATGTTATCATATCATCTAACTTACTAAAAAAAATGATAAAATATGGGTATTTACTGTTAAAAAATTACTTTTTCTCACTTTTTAAACAAAAAACTTATGAATCTTATGAAAAAACCTGCTAAAAAGATTCTACTATTTGTCCTGAGTTTAGAAATACCCAATGTTTTTATGTTTTTTTGCTTTTTTCTGCATGTTATAGGGCGATAAATACAGGTAGCGTTTTGCTATTTCAAAACCATTTTCTCCCCCCCCATGTGCCATTTCGGGTATCTTTCAAATCATATATTTTTAAAAACTAGACACCCCAAGGTATTTGAAATGCACTGATTTTACCAGCAGCCTTTGTGAAACTTTATGGTAGTACATTTTTTGTATTTTTTTACACACACGTTGTACTTCAGGTATAAATTTACCGCTTCTGGTATATGTCCATGTCAAACACCCCAATATTAAATATATTGCTTATTAAAAACTTTTTTTTTTTGGTGACAGTGAGGATTTTTACATGTTACCATATATTTTTTAATTTTTTGTTTAACATTTTTGAACAATAATTTTTTTTTTTTACTAATCACTCTGATTAGTGAGCTGGGCTCCATTGACCTTGCATGGTTGGATGCAGTACCTGCATTCAACCTGCAGGAGGAGCTCGACAGTTCTCAAGAAGGTCTGGATAGACCTTCTAAAAATCATTTTCTATTGTTAATGCCATCCTGTGAATGACGGCAACATCCTAAGCTATTTTAGCCCGCGCGATCTTTGATGATCGGTGCAGCGGCGACCATTTTTCTTCCGGTGAGGGCTTCTGTGGATGCTGCAAAGCTGCCGATTCGCTGCGAAAATGCGGCGATGCAGCTATTTAACGGCAGCCTATACATGTACAGGCATTGTCGTTATCACGTTGCACGGCAACCCCGTTACATTCATTATTCATTAATTCTCTCCCTCATCCACACATGAATTCATTAAGTCTCTCCCTCATTCAGACAATTCATCCACACATTAATTCATACTTACTCATTCACTCTTATTTCAATATTCTTCCTACCCTCTTTCTCACTATCTACCCCCTTTCTCACTACACATCTCCCTCCCTTACACATTTTCTACCCTCTGTCCCCCTTTCTATCTACCCCTATTGCCTCCCTTATCACTTTCTAACCCCTCTCCCTCCGCAACCCACTATCTACCCTGCCCCTATCTACCCCCCCTTACTATCCGATCTCTGCCCCCCCAGATATGCCTTATACCTGGGTATATGCCACTCTGCCCCCGAAATGCCTTATACCCCCCTCTATGTTACTCTGCCTGACCGATAAGCCACTCTGCCCCCAGATATGCCTTATACTTTCCTATATGCCGATCTGCTTCCCTGATATGCCTTTCAACCCCCTTTATGCCACTCTGCCCCCCCCCCGCAATGCTTCCCCAGACTCGTCCCCATACTACAGACTCCCTGGTGTCTAGCGCGTAGACAACCTCCGCTGCTGTCGGCACTTCTGCTGGGGCTTCTATGATGGAGCACCGGAAGGTCATGTCACGCCGGTGCTCCATCATAGAAGCCCCCAGATGAAGTGCCAGCAGCAGCAGAGGTTACCAGAGAGGAGGATCCAGGTCCCCTGCAGTGCTACTGGGGATCTGGATCTTAGTCTTGTAGTCAGACCTCTATTTGAGATCTGATTATAAGAAAAAACCCTCATCTTATTTATAATCAAGAAAATGCATTAATATCCTGATTAGCTGCATCACCAGTCTACTGTGCAAATCATTTGCACCTGCACAAATCAGTAAGATATGGTGCCTTATGCCAAACCGCATATCAAAATTGTTCATCGTAAGCCTTAATGCAAATGGACTCCCACTTCCCAGTCCTCAAACTCACTGAAACCCCACCTAGATGCCTGGGTAGCCTCTCCTATCTGAAAAGAATGTTTCCCAAAGTCAGAGGGATTCCTACAAACCATCCATAGACACTTCCTAAAAACTAAACTGAATTGAAATCTAGAAAGCATGGTGCCATCTCCATGTAACAATAATGGACCAAATCCCTACGGCCTCAGAGACAACCTACTTTGCCTGTTGTAGAATTCCTAAAAAAGCCAGGACGAAAGCAAATCTAAGAAGAACTTCCTAGAAAAATGCACACTTTAAAATAACCGCAATTCTGACTGAATAAAGCAAAAGTAACAAAGCACCTAAATGGTGCAAACGAACGACCTGCTCCACATTGAAATTATAATGGAACATGATATTTTTATTGCTAAAAAAATCACCCTGTACTTCAACCCCTACAGCTATCGGGAACAGCTCCAGTACCATTAAGTTCTTGTTCCAGCACACCTCACACAACCCTCAGACCACAAACCAGCAAACCATGAACCTTTAAAATAAGCCCCAAAACCCACTGTGCCAGATGCATCTGTCCAGAGGGACAACTCATTAACAACCTCTGCTAACCATAGTGATTTTTCACCTTCAGAGGCTGAGGCTGCATTCAGCCTTGTGCGGAAGAGTACTGAGAGGGAACTCTTTCTCCGCAAATCTGTTCTCCAATTGGGAGAAGAGGGTATGCCTGGATGCTCCCCCCTTTGTGGATGTTTAACAGGAAGCCGGAATAATGAAGACAAAGGGTGTAACCCAAGTCACTTATACAATATTTTGGCTACAATTTTATTATGTACATAATGCTAATTTGTTAAGATTATACCTGGTGTGCACATGTGTCATGCTGCACTTTATTAATTTGACACAAAACAAATTTACTTTTGGCTCAAAAAATTAAAATGTTACCAGTATCAGTAGTAGAAATCCCAAATGATGTAACAGACAGGATTCATATAGAGCTTTTTCCCCAGTGAGGCTTAAACTGCTTTACAGGGGTAAACAAATATATTAACTTAATGTAGTTAGATTATTGTACATTCATGTGGAACAATAAAAGTTAATTAGCTGAATGATTAAGTCTTTTTTTTGTCTCTAAAGATAGGCTAAAAGTTCCAGAGTGTAGTAGCAGCATAACAGAATGCATTGGAGCCTGATTTTGTGCAAACTCTGGGCACTGAAAGAAGAGAAAGATGCGTAGATCAAAGCGGGCAACTTGGGATATAGGGTAATAATAACTCTTTCAAGTTACAGGGGCTCTGGTTCTTTAGGGCTTTGAATGTTAAGAAGCCCCCCTTAAAATAGATTCTTCATTTAATAGAAAGCCAATGTTTATCATTCAAGTTGTTTTACACCATCTTCTTTCAAGTTTCTGATCTTTTCTCTTCAACAGTTTTGTGTTAAAACTAGATTTGTTAATTCATATTCGGGCAAACATGAAAACGAACACGAAGGGTGCGTTTTCATTGTTCAGCCAGAATACCGACCATACGAACATGGCGCCGGCAAAACGTAGACGAAGACACACAACACGAAGAATCTTCGATCTCTCTGGTCCCTTCCCCATCTAGCCTACAGCTATCTTGGGCACGCTCAGTTCCATACAATTGTATAATTGACTTTGAATTATTTTTAGGAAGCATAGAAATTACCAGCAACGACTTGAGATTTTTTTAAAAAATTTCAACCAGTTTACATTTGGATAGAGACAAGCAGACCTTGCCCTTATGTTTGTATTTGTTTTGTATTTATGTGTTTGAAAATATCTAAAATTATGTTGGGTAAGATATACAGCTGGCAGGACATCGATGCTTATAATGTAAAGTGCATGTTTTCAGTTTGGCTTATAAAGATACACACAAAGTAATAATAGTTACGTTCCACAGGCTGGTGGAGGTGGAAAATCAAATACACTTACAGGAGATCCAGACGATGGACCATCTTCTAGACACAGTTAACTAACTAAAGAAAACAATACACTCCCTGGAGGACAAGGTAGAAGACCTAGAGAACAAAAGGCAGAGAAACACCTTGCATATCATAGGCCTCTCAGAGTCCTTTAGAGGAAAAGATCTTCTCGCTTTTATCACAAGTAGCTATCCTTTTATCACAAGGGGCTAAATTACAGCATACTATTTACAGAGAATGTTTATACATAGGTGATTCTAAGATGGATCACAACAAGTCAGCATGCCCCAGCCAAGAATAAGCCTATCATAGCCAGCTGTTATACCCAACTATGCACCAATTATGCTATCTGTGGAAGTCAAGCCCCCACCCCAATCTTCCTTTAATTGGCATATGCCCATTTGGCTAACAACGTTTTCCAATCTAGTCTTGAAGAAGCCTGGATAATCCTTTTCTTTGTTGGAATGCGGCGCTAAAGCGGTGCTAATGGGGCACAATATATCCTATGCATCTAAAAAGCAGAACAAGGGTCCAGACTAACCTGATAAAACTTAACTCAAAGGGCCTCAAAGGGCCTTAAAAAATCTCCCCATCCCAAAAGAACTTTATGTGAAGCCAATATAGAGGAAAGGGAGTGCCAGGTACATTATAGCAGCAACATTACAGGCAATGAATTTCCCCACTTTATCCAGTATGCTATAAAATCTTGATCCTAAAAAAGCATTAGACAGTGTGGTCATATCTGTTTTGTTTGCTTCATAGCCAGGGTTTTGGGGAGGTAGTTACCAACTATATAAAAGTAGTGTACTCCCAACCTAAAACTTTTATCTAAGTAGGTGATGGGTATGATTAACCCATTGACACAAACCATTTATAGTTTCCCTGATTTAAAGGAGGAATATTCTCTGCCACATCTATCACCTATGTTTTTATTTGCAAGCAAAGCATTACGCTACGTAAATCTTGAGGGGTTTTCTCAGTTGGAGGTAAAACCTCTTTATGTGACCCTACGTCCAGCTCACTATTCGAAGGTCTCATCGGCAATGTTATATAGGGTTACTTTTCAACTGTGGATTCTGAACAGCTCCCTCCTGGACTGAGCAAGTGATTAGGGAATCCAATATCTATGTATAGGGATATCCTATTTCAAAACTTTGACGGTTGAAAAAGTCTCCTTTTTACCTGAAACACTATACAGACTTCTACACAAGTCCTATGTAAAAAAACACATTGGGGGACCCTACTTGTGGGCTTGCCCTAAATGTCAATGTGTTAATGCAGATCTGTTCCACTGTCCCTAGTCTTGTCCAGTAATTACTGGGTTTTGGACAGACACATACATTTCATAGTAGTGGCCGGGGTCAAATGCATTATGGAAGCTCACACTTCTTACGTCACTAAAATGGACTAGGATCCTACATGATAAAGACACTAGAATTATATACAATTTTATAGACAACAAACAATTACAATATGTCCAGTATACACCGGCAGTCAGAAAGGAAAAAATGCAGGCAAATCTGCCTGCAGATAAAACCAGATACAAAATCGAAACCACGCTTCATGGACACTACACCAAAGGGAAAAATAAACCCGCCTCTAGGGCTATATAATCCATGAATGAAAACAAATATCAATATATATATTTGAAAAATATACAACAGAGAAAATGAATATCAGTGTGTTTTAGAGAAAATAGTATGCATAAATACCTATAAATAAATTATTAAACTAATGTTTGACACTAAATTTACTAGCAGCTATCAAAACCTTGCAATAAATCAATATCATTTTGTCACAGCTTCAGGACCTTTAGATTAGAATTTTGGGAACAGGATTTTACATTATGTGTAGAATTGTGTGCCTATATTAGTATTTAGTGTCTATTAAATGTGTAAAGTACTGAACTATTGCTAATTTATCACATATTTTGTGGACAATAAAGAAAGGATTAATACATTGCAGATTACAGTGAAATACAGATTTAGTGAATTTGACAGGTTTCTTGTTTTAAAATGTAGTCACTACCTTATGATTACAAAATAATGAGTTTGACTTCTAATATTACTGTATATAAAAAGGAACTACTAATAACTAATACATACACATATTAAATAGTGGCTGTTCGTGAGTAGTAACTGTAGCTGTAGTAACCAACAGCTATCGTCCATGAGTAAGAAATACTGTCCCATGACTAATAACTATTGTACATGGATAAGAGCTATTGTCTTATGACTAAAAATCTGCTGTCGGCTTAAAATAGACATACCTGGGAACTTCTGGACTCTGGCTACCCGGAGCCTTCCCTTGCAGGACACGGCCAGAAGTGCCCACTGACGTCCTACTTTATTTATTCTTTGTTGTTACACAGAGGAAGAGAGCTGGGTATAGGAAAATGTGTACAAGACTTTTTGGTCCACTGCGACCCATTTAAAGCATTTGACGAAACTCAGTTCCATATGCTTAGTCAATGGTCATTATTCTGTGCAAGTGAGAGGCATTTGCTTTTTGGCACCCTGGACAGTTGTCAAAGTTGTGGTTTAGTCATACGTTTGTAATGTGATTGTTTTTAAAATGTCTGTCACAATGCCATGGATAATGAAGTCACATAAATTTGCATCTTATTTTTTTCAACATCTTTTTATTGAGGATTACAGAGTACATATAAATGCCATACAGAGATGTATTACTACTCAAAAAGAAAAAAGATCTGTCTTATTTGGTTCTGTTGGGGATCAGGTAAGGTTTTCTCCTGATGAAGTCTGAGAGACAAAACACGAAGGGTTTTTTTTCACAAGTGAAATCACTATGTGATGTGAAATAGAACCAATAAGTCATGATGTACAGGATTTATGTGATATATTTATTTCCAGGTGGATGTGAGTCCAGTCGATTTTATCTTAGTGTGAGATCCTGGGATCGCATCAGGTGACATATAAAGCTGTGGGTCATCTACACTTTTCAGGAGGTGAGTGCATTTTCATTAGAACAGAGGCAAAGAAGTGCAGAGTTCGCCATCTCCGTATGGTCTATGGTGCCGCAGATGTGGAGGATCTTTCCAGATGTCTTGATCATTTTCTTATTCTCTGTAGCCTTGGAGCCCAGTTCCATGAGGAGTCTGCTAGCCATGAGAGTAGTTGGGAATGTTGTTACCAGTCCAGAACCTCCACCCGAGGGAGCCCTAGTTTACATATAAAGGTGGACAGAACTGTGGGATGACATAGTGTAAATCTCTCTTCCAACTGTTGAACAATAATGGCAATGGGGAAGCCACATCTGTGCAAAATGGCTCCTGCTCTCAAATAATTAGTTATAGGGTGAAGTGTCCTCCATAGCTCCAAGGTGATTGGAGAAAAGTCCTGAAAAATCCCATCCTGACACCCTTCATGTTCTATTGGCTTGTAGTCTGTAGGCATGAAGGACATCTTCCCTAATAGTAAAATTAGGCATACAACATATGATATCTCTCATTGTGGTCCTTCTGGCAAACTTCTGGGGGTCTGCTCTGTCATATTTAATTGCGATATCCATTGGTTGTTGTAGTATGGGATTAAATATTGTTTGCAGTGTAACAACAATGTCTGCGCGTGCAACTGTTTCCAAAACCCCCAGAAGCCGCATAATATGTATAATATGATATGCATGTGCATGAAATAGAAGGGTTGCTTTATAAAGTCTATATAAATAAAAGGCAAGCCCATGTCTCCCTTGGTTTTCCCTCTGTAAAGATGAAATCTAGATAAATAAATCTTCCTTTTAATCTGGCCAAATTTACATCTCAGATTCCTCCAACCTGAGGAGGGATTATTATCCCTAAAAAGGTAATCCCTATTTCTTGCCAATAAAAAGGGTATGCTTTTAATGCTTTAAGATCCATCCGGATTAGAAAATTGGCCATGATTTAAAATTGTTTCCATAAGAGGGAATAAAGAGTGATTTGGTTTAATTAAAGCCAGCAAGATATCATCAGCGTACAGGACATGTTTGTTTCTTTCTTCCTATTTTCTATTTAAAAAAAACGGTTTTTCAATGACTGTCTCCGAGATTTCCTCCAGCAGTTCGTCGTTTGAACGACATCCTGATTTACTCTGCTGACTTGCCTTCCCATCGTGAACAGGTCCGTCGTGTACTGTCCCGTCTTCGGCAACACGGACTATTCGCGAAATTGGAGCAGTGCGTCTTCGAGACTCGTCAAGTGACCTTTTTGGGTTACATTATCACGCCTGAGGGGTTCGACATGGATCCATCTAAGGTACAAGCTATCAAGGACTGTCCACAGCCCGTGAGCCTCAAGGCTCTTCAACGTTTCCTTGGATTCGCCAACTATTACCGGCGTTTTATTCGGAATTACTCCAAGATTGTTGCACCCTTAACGGACTTGACTAAGAAGGTTGCCATGGTCGCGGAGTGGTCGACGGAGGCGGTGTCTGCGTTTGCTCTACTCAAGGAGAGATCCACGTCGCCTCTGGTGCTACAGCCCCCCGTCCCCACCTACCGTTCGTCCTGGAGGTGGATGCGTCTGAATCCGGGGTTGGAGCCGTACTCTCGCAACGAGCATCGTACAGTGGACCGCTTCATCCGTGTGGGTATTTCTCTCTGCACTTCTCGGCAGCCGAGAGGAACTATGACATCGGGAATAAGGAATTGTTGGCTGTCATCCTGGCTCTGGAAGAGTGGTGTCATCTGCTGGAGGGAGCTTCGGTACCTACCTTGATTTTGACAGATCATAAGAACCTCCAGTACATGGAGTCTTCTAAATGCCTCAATCCGCGCCAGGCCAGGTGGGCTTTGTTCCTTTCCCGATTCCCATTCGTGCTGACATAACGTCCGGGTTCAAAGAACACCAAGGCAGATGCATTATCGCGCATGCACACGCGTCCGGAGGAGGAGAGTAGGGATCCTGAACCCATTATCCCTTCTGCGAAAGTCATCGCTGCAATTCGATTACGTGGCTACGCATCTCTCGCTCACAAGGACAAGCTCCGGCCTCCTTACCTCCAGGGAGACTATTTGTGCCCCGTAGTTTGCGTACTCCTTTACTACGCACGCTCCATGGCACCAGAACCTCGGGACATTCTGGAGTGGCGCGCACTAAGGATCTGATTTCTCTGACTTTTTGGTGGCCCCACTGGGGCAGGGACACTACGGCCTTTGTCCAATCATGCACCAAATGCGCGGCCAACAAGTCCTGCCGTGCACGTCCTGCTGGACTTCTGTGGCCGCTTCCTTGTCCCTCGGTGCCTTGGACTCATGTGGCCATGGACTTTACTGTGGAGTTGCCTCCTTCTAAGGATCATACCGTGATTCTCGTGGTGGTTGACCGTTTCTCTAAAATTCACTTCATCCCGCTCTACCTTGGCAGATGTCTTTATCCAACGCACGGCCACCTCCGCAGCAACCACCACGAAGAAGAGGGAGACCCCCCTCCAATGCATGATCACTTCCGCTGCCGTCCTCTGAAGTGCCGCGCAGGAGAGGCAGACCTCCTCGTACACGGCGTCCAGCTTCAGCGCTCGTGCGCTCTCTAGTGACGAACTCACCAACTGCAGGACTTTATGAAGGTAGATTACGCCACCCTCAAGCTGGTCGCGATTCCCGGACACCGGAAGTGTTGTCATGAGGGGGCTGATGGGAGATTCAGACTTCCTCCGCGGTTCTCCATTTAAACCCCTCAGACCAGCTACACCTTGCCTTCTGATGGTCGTCTATGTCTTGTGCTAGTACCCAGATAGCGTTTACCTTCCTGATTCCTGTGTTTGACCTTGGCTTACCTGACTACGTTGTTATCCTGTATCCTGACCTCGGCTTGTTATCGTTTATCCTGATCTCCTCAATCCTGACCTCGGCTACGTTTATCGGCTATCCTGTTCTCCGGAATCCTTACCTCGGCTTGTCTGAACTGTTCTGTCCTGGAGTCCTACCTGACCATGGTGTCACCAAACTACTTGTACGTGACATATATATATTGTTTTTCAAGGAGAGATAGAGCTTTCTTTTGATACCATAGTTGGATGATTAGCTGAAAATTTAGAATGAGAAATTTAGTAAAAACTAGCAAAAATTTAAAAAAAAAACTATTTTTTTATTAATTTATAAAATTAGGTAAAGTGATGGAAAATCCCCTCCAACTTTATCAATTCAGGTGTCCTAATTTCAGAAATACCTAATTTATATAGATTTTCCATACTTTCCCAGTACCAGGGAACATACTATAAGGTGTACATTTTTTGTAGAACTTTTATGCTTATGGTTTAAAAAGCGGGTTTTGGGGTTGTGAAACGGGGGCAGGAAGGGTTATCTGGGTAGTGTTATGCTAGGGCAGGGGCTGTAAAGGTTTTTTAATTTTATTATTATTATCCTTTTTTTTATATATATTTTTTTTCATTTATTTTATTTTTTTGGTAATTCTTTATAGGATACATATTTTTTAAAAAAATGGTGAAGGTCCTCACAACAAATTAGCTCACTTTATTATTTTTTTTTTATTGATTTATGTTATTATATTAATGATTTTTTTTTAATATTTTTTTAAATGAAATAACTGTTTTTTTTTTTTCTTTTTTTTTTGTTTCACCCCAGGCCCAAAAAAATCGGGAGGAGGGTGAGAGACATGGTTTCTCACTCCCCTCCCCGAGATCCCCCTGCACCGATCACACTGTGATCTCTATGCAGGTCCTCACAGATGTGCATAGAACAGGACAGGATATCCTCTGAGTTAAGGCAGCAGTGACGCAACCCGGAAGGTAATGCCCGATCGCCCGATTGCACAAAGCTGTGCTTTTTAAACCCTCCTGATTAGACCAGGTGAGCTGTCACCGGTAAATCCTGGTCTGGATTTTAAAAACTGTTGGAGCACCAGCCCACGCTGCTCTTCTGGATACTCCACCCCAGGGACCCATTACACAATTTATAAGTGGCATACCTATATTTTAGTTATTTATTGTGCTTATGTTTCCCCGGGGCTTCAATTTTACATGTAAGTGCAAACAAAATTAGCCAAAGTAGGGAGTATATACCGCCCATCCACTACTGTACCACTTTCTGTCACAATAGTTTCATCTGACGAATGTCACAGTGCTTATGTGCAAAAATATGAACAAAGGTGATAACAATGTAGACACACAGTATACCATACAGTTCGTAAAAAAAACAAGGAGAAACAGAGAAAAACCTAATTATACAAAACCCATATAGGTCATCTGTGGGAACCTCAATGTCCTTGAATTTGAGCGTTTTCAGTGATGTTCCAAATCAGAGAGGTTCTCAGAGAGGTTTGGTGATTTTCCAATCAATTTTATCCCCTGGTGAGATGTCCTGCCCCTCCAATATCACAGATAGACATGCCAGGCCTAGCCCTAATTTTTACACACACATACACTGTAACCATGGTTTTGTTAAGATTGACAGATCTCATTGTGTCCTCAAGATGACCCAAACCCAGCATAGAAGACCATCACCCTAAATTCCATATCATAGGGGAGGCACCACTAATGGTCACTGAGGCTGAACCTTGTGGAATCTTAGGCTGTGAAGAGTATGTGTAATAAGAGGCTAAATGTTTTCTGCATTCTGGTGACAAAAGTCTGATGCTCTGGAAGGTAGTATTCTTCTGTAGAAGAACATGATATATATGGTAGAGGGTATAGGTCAAATTATACAGCTGAATTAGTTGGTGAGAAACTGGACCATAAGTGTAGACCCGGGGCCAATTTCAGGGCACGGGATGTCTACTTAATATTACAGAAAACCCACCCAAGTCATACATATTAATGTTCTGTAGGTTAAGCTTTGCCTTTTATGGTAAAAAGCAGAATTACTTATTTTCTTTTGTGGTCAATGTATATATATATTGTGTGAAATTGTAAAGTTGTCAGATCTGCCTGCTTTTGTGCAGATCTCCCTGTAGCTGCTTCTATCTGGAATAAACTTTTATACATTTAAAGAAGTCTAGTGGGCATCACAAAGTTTTATTTCCACAACAACCTGAATGAATTTATGGCAGGGCTCTGGTATGTAAAAGGTGTTGGTCAGTCTGTGTAGCTTGAGAGGGCAAGTTGTTGGCTGTAAAACACATCTGGCTAGATTAACCCTTCCAATTTCAAACCCCTGCGTTAGCCCAACACAGGCTCTGCATGACATATGTATATACTCGATTATAAGAGGACCCCCCAAAATCTGAATATTAATTTAGGAAAAAAAGAAAAAGCCTGAATATAAGA
>VKOC01025029.1:0-19285 GCA_009364415.1 Spea multiplicata
GGCTGCTACGAAGGCAACAATATCTTTGTTAATTCCTGGCCACCAGAAGAGACGGGAAACCGACCAGAGAAGTTGGTTCCTCCCGGGATGCCCTGCTGATTTAGGATTATGATAGGTGGAAAATAACTTGGTACGCAGGTTGACGGGTACAAAACATCGCCCTGAGGGGGTTTCAGCAGGTGCATCTACCTGAGCGGCCCGTATTCTGTCCCCGAGGGGAGATGTTATGCTGGTACGTATGGTAGCCAGTACTCGGTCCGGGGGAATAATCGGACTTGGAGGACACTCCTCTTTAGCTTTCGAGAACTGTCTAGAGAGAGCATCGGCCCGGACATTTTTGGTCCCCGGCAGGTACGAGACCACATAATTAAAACGGGATAAAAATAATGCCCAACGGGCCTGCCTCGGAGTTAAGCGTTTAGCCTCAGACAGGTAGGTGAGATTTTTATGATCCGTGAGAATTAGGATTGGTACAGAAGTTCCCTCAAGCAAATGCCTCCATTCTTTGAGAGCCAGTATTATCGCAAGCAACTCACGGTCACCAATTTCATAGTTGCATTCCGCAGCACCTAGCTTCTTGGAGAAGTACCCACATGGGTGCAACTGGCTCTCAGGAGTAGGACGTTGAGACAGGAGGGCGCCTACCCCTGTCTCAGACGCATCGACCTCAAGTATGAATGGAAGTTCGGGTTTCGGGTGTACCAAAACAGGAGCTGCGGCAAAAGCGGCCTTCAATGACTCAAAAGCTTTGATGGCCCCTGGGGACCAAAGAGAGGCATTACCATCTTTTTTGGTCATGTCCGTAAGAGGCTTAACAATAGAGGAAAAATTCCGAATGAATTTCCTATAATAGTTAGCGAAGCCGAGGAACCGTTGAAGGGAGCGGAGACCTACAGGTCGTGGCCACTCGAGAACAGACGAGAGTTTTTCAGGATCCATAGCGAAACCGACCTCCGAAATTACGTACCCCAGAAAGGTGACCTGCTTGCGGTGGAATTCGCACTTCTCCAATTTGCAAAAGAGATTATTCTCTCGTAACCTCTGTAGGACTCGGGCTACATCAGCGTGGTGGCTTTCTATGGAGGTGGAATGGATCAAAATATCGTCTAGGTATACCACCACACATTGTTGGAGCATGTCCCTTAGGACATCATTTATGAATTCCTGGAAAACCGCGGGGGCATTGCAGAGACCGAAGGGCATAACTAGGTATTCATAATGCCCGCTCCTGGTGTTAAACGCGGTTTTCCATTCGTGGCCCTCCTTTATCCTTACTAAGTTATACGCCCCTCGCAGGTCGAGCTTTGTAAATACCTTGGACCCTTTTAAGCGATCGAATAACTCGGTAATGAGTGGAATCGGGTTGGCATTTTTAACCGTGATACGGTTGAGCCCCTGTAATCTATACAGGGTCTCAGTTCGCCGCTCTTCTTTTTCACAAAAAAGAATCCGGCCCCAGCAGGGGAAGAGGATTTACGGATGAACCCCCGGGACAGCGCATCCGCAACATACTCCTCCATGGCCTTATTCTCTGCGACAGATAATGGGTAGACTCGACCTCGAGGGGGTATGGCACCAGGTTGCAGCTCAATGGCGCAATCGTATGGGCGGTGAGGTGGGAGCTCACCAGCCCGGCCCTTATCGAAAACATCATGAAACTCTTGATACTCCTCAGGCAACAAAGAGACCGGAGAAGTGGTTAGCACCTTGACCACTCTCCCTAGGCATGTTTTGGAACAATTAGGCGACCATGCCAAGACTTCGGCCCTTACCCAATCAAACACTGGATTATGTTTGCGCAACCATGGATATCCTAAAACCACAGGATAATGAGGAGAGTGTATCACCTGAAGTTGAATAATTTCATGATGGAGAGCCCCGACAGCCATAGACAAAGGAGCGGTTTCATGGGTGACCTGCGGGGGCTGTAACGGTCTGCCATCAATCGCCTCAATGGCAAGCGGAGCAGTCCGAAGCTGCAACGGAATAGAGTGCTTCTGAGCAAAGGTGCTGTCAATAAAAAGGCCCGCTGCTCCCGAGTCAATGAGTGCCTCTGAAATGACGGAAATCTTGCCCCAAGTGAGACTCACCGAGACTAGAGGTTTATCCTTCTGGACATCTGGGGACGCCGAGACGCCACCTAAGGACTGTCCCCTCTGGAGCCTTAGGTGCAGGCGTTTTCCCGGACGTGTAGGGCAAGTTCGCAGCAGGTGCCCTGCTTTACCACAGTAAAGACAGAGACCTTCCCTCCTCCTAAAGGCCCTCTCCTCAACCGAGAGACGAGTAAATCCAAGCTGCACGGATTCCACAAAGCCCGAAGTGTCGAGACCAGGAGGCATGGGAGGAGAGGGAGGCACGGGTGGGGATGAAAAGCTCGGGGCTAAACGTATAGGAGGCCTCCGCAGGCACTCCCGGAAGGATGGTCTCTCACGGATTCGTGAGTCAATAAGGATACAAAAAGAGACCAATTCCTCCAAATCACTGGGAAGGTCCCGGGCCGCAATCTCATCCTTAAGTATATCCGAGAGCCCATTAGAAAAAGCAGCCACGAGAGCCTCATTATTCCAACCAACCTCAGCGGCCAGGGTGCGAAACTCAATAGCATAGTCCGAAACCGTCCTTGTACCCTGCCGAATGGACATTAATCGTTTGGCAGCCGAAGCAGAGCGTGCCGGTACATCAAATACCCGTTTTAGAGACGCAACAAACTCAGGGTAATTGTGTACTAAAGGTTTCTGTGTCTCCCAAAGGGGATTCGCCCATGCCAAGGCCCTGTCTGAGAGTAAAGAAATCACGAAGCCCACCTTACTCCTGTCAGACGGAAAGGCCTGAGGTACCATCTCCAGATAGATACTGACCTGGTTCAGGAAACCTCTGCACAAATTAGGGTCACCCCCATAACGTTCAGGAAGCGGGGCAGACCCTGTCAAGCCTCTGGCAGTATTAAAATCACCAGTGGCAGACAGAGCGGAAGCAGCAGCAGGTGTAGAGGCAGCCTGTGCCGTGGGGACCTGAGCTGGCAGAACCAGATGTGCAGTACGGAGCAACAAGGTCTGGAGAGCTAGCGCAAATTGGTCCATGCGCTGGTCTACCTGGTCCAGCCTGGTAAAAACATTTGGTGGATTGCCTGCCCCTTCTGGGTTCATGGCCCTTGTGTAATGTTAGGGACCAGGAACCAGACGGACACAAAACGTAAAATGCAATCACCTTTATTGTAATGACAATAGTGAACAAAGCCAAATCGTGATCCAAAAGCATATACCAAAAGACAAGCCAGGGTCAGGAACCAAGACGGGTACTCAGACAAGCCGGGGTCAGGAATACAGAGATCAGCGAAGTCAGGAACAAGCCAGGAATCAGGAGCCAGGAGGGACGTCAGAGAAAGCCAGGTCATACACAGGAATTCAGGAACACAGCGATAGCACTTGCAGCCAGAAACAACACAAGGGCAAGGAGGAAGTGATGTTTAGCTGCTTAAATAGCCAAAAGGGGCTGGCTGTGGGCTGGACAATGGGCTGAGTCACAGGAGTGACAGGAGTGTAGCCATGGCAACCCAGCCAGGCTGTATAGCCTCCAGCAATGCAGCAGAAAAGCAGCTAGACCATAACAGTGGTGTAGAAATGGGTTCATTACTAGGAGAATGTGGAAAAGGGTCTAGGGATGGATGAAGGGTGGGGGTGAGGTGGGGAAATGGTCTATTGTGAGAGGGGGCTTGTTGAGAGGTGGGGAAAGGGTATATATAGGCATTCTGAATATAAGACTAGACCGAGAGTCTTTTCAGCAGTAAAAATGGGCAGATATATGGGCAGAATGGTATTTATATCTACCATCAAATTCTATGTTTCTATAGACAGAGGAAGGCCGGGTGAGAGGTGGGAAACACTGATGTATATAAGAGGGCTGTGAGGCAGGAAAGGAGATTTCTGAAGTTGTTTTGGTGCTAATTAGATGATAATTAAGGTTAAAAAAGACGCTGCTGAATAAGAAGAATGTAGAAAAAATCCACATTGAAATAATTTCCAGTTGTGCCTTGAAAATCACATCTAACGATCTGATTTCTTACTGGATCAACAAGAAGGAAATAGACGTTTACAAAAAAAGACATCCAAAAATTCAAGTTGAGAGGTGGTAACAGGACGGGGCTTTATGAGAAAAACAGACCTTTTGAATGAACCTATTAGGCGATTATCAAGGTTGATCAATAATGTAGACTTGTCAACATTTTTGTATAATGGGCCAACTCTCTAAGTTAGAGAGTTAAAAATCTAGTCTAAGCTCTCCCACTCATGGAAATGGTTTAACGGCAAACTCTTGTAAAACTCTCACAACCTTTCATGAAATCAAAAGTCAGGCTGAGCTGAAAAATAACTCCGAACTATTCATGCAGAGATAACGGTTAATACACAAAAAACGCATCTAGGGATCCTAAGAGGTGTCTGGCAGAACTGTGCAAAACAGAGGCCAATGATATTAAACACAGAGATACACCAGATCTGGCAAACAAAGGCAAAAACGGGCTGAAAAAGCGGACTTCGCAGACTGAACCGTCCAGCGCTGTGACTCATGGACCATCACAGACAGGGCAAGAAGATGAATCGCTGACTTTGTATCTGGGGGAACAGAAGTCCAAGCAGTCCCGCCAGCCATTCAAAACAACGTATAACGGTACAAAAAGACAATAATGATAAAAGAACAATAATAGAGGTTTCTAAACGGCAATACTGTATCGTTTCTGATATGCTCTGTTTGCGGCTAGTTAACCAGAAGAAGGAAAATGGGAAAATCTTGACTTGAAAAATTGCTATCGGGCAACTACTGAGTGTCCAGGGGCATTCAGGCTCTACTAACCACCATTAAGAGGTCTGACAAAGTGTTTAAAAAAACCAATCAATCAACATTAAGCTCCCTATTCAATCTGCCTCAACATACCGCAACCTAAAGGGATCGTTTCATGTCCCCAAAAAAATAATGTATATTTATTATACATTCATTAAAATTATTTAAAACGTGATTAAATCTGAATAATGCTCTTCCCTTCTCCTTCGTGGTGCGATGATCCTCACCACAGTTTCAGGAAAGCTCTCCCATTGAAACCAATTGGGGGTCTCAGAGCTCTGGTGGGGGGTGGGCAAAGAGTCAAATGCATATGGTGGCTGGAGTATCCCTATAATAATAATAGGGAAGAGAAAACGAAATAGGGAGCAATAACCATGCAGATCCCGAGAACAAGATGCAAAGATGGCTGCTCCCATCATACCCATATACTGGTAGGTTTATTCTGTATAGACGAGCTTTCTTTTTTTTAACTGCGTTGGGTGATATAATTGTGGTTATCACTTGTGCCTTTAAAGTCCCCCCACCCACTCATAGAGGATTTAAATACGAAAAACGCTCTCACCGTAGATGAAAGAGGAAATTGGGTTAGCTTCACCCCATGTACATGACATGAGAAGATATAAATGCCCTTAATGAGGTTTCTTTGATGTGGGAGGGCAGGGTGATAATCTCTGGTGCCCGACAGAATAAAAACCTGTATTTCTTGTGCATGAAGGATGGATTTAATATTTTATATTGTGCTTGAAAAGAAGACTTTATGTACAGAGGTTTTGTTTTTTTTGGTAACGCACATTATGTTTAGATGTATCGACACAGTTCTAACACAATACAGCTTAGTACATGGGGTTCTATTCTCTGCATTCTGTTGCATGTGCGGGAAGCCGCCAGATTCTGCCTGGAGGCTCTGGAAATCAGAGGTGATCACTGAGCCTCCTGCTCATTGTATAAGTTCTCGGGGCATTTGGCCCTGCCCACTTCCTGCCCCAATCCTGCCCACTCCACACCCATTGGGAGTCTTTTGGGAGATAGCCCCACCCTAATGAATGTGTGACCCCACCTCCTTAAGTCAAGAAGAATGTTTTCTCCCCTGTTTTCCTTCTTCTGATTAACCAGCCTCCCGTAAGGAGCAGTAGAAGGAGAGATTGAGGTGGAGGTGATGCAACAAGATGTGTATGACATCACAGATGTACTATCCAAATCGAAGTTTGGTTTCATTTCTGCTTGAAAGTGTAGTAAAAATGAGGATGGACGTGGCCTGTGTTCCCCTAACATTTGTTCTTAAAGTGACACACCGGTGTTCCAGCCGTACGTCGTGCAGTCATTAATGCTGTCGAAAAAATTACTACATTACTTATGGAGTGTTGTTTTAAGCAGCCAATCAGTGGCAAGAAAGTGCTCCCAATGAAATCAATAGGAGTGCTTTCTGTACAGGTACACACGCCAGCAAGTATATCACGTGTCAGGAGATGTGTACAGCCGAACACGTCTCCCGCATGCAAGATCCCTGGGGGTGAGAAAAAGGGGTAAATGCATACGCGGACAGCATGAAAATTTAAAGGGACCTCTCAGCTGGGGTATGCATTAAAGTGCATATGACGGACAGAGTGTCTCTTTAAAGGAATTGTGGACTGTGCTAGTTCTTCTCTGACATTGCAGGAGTCTGAATGGCTCATAATTTTAACCCCTTAAGGACAATGGGTGGTCCCTAAACCCATTGAAAACAATGCATTTTGAGCCTGTACATGTACGGGGTTTGTCATTAAGGGGTTAAAGGCAGGTATAAGAGGCACGCACAGGACTTACATTCTGCCAGAATCTACATGTGGGGAATTACCGTCTCAAAATGCCATGTGACACCAACACGCAAATGTCAGCCACCTAAGAATAACGCTTTGTCTGTCTACAGCGCCACACCAACCACATGCAGTACGACAAAAAATACTTTGTATCACTTACAGGGAAAATGTCAACATCACACGTCTTTCAGCACAAACTTTATTTTACTTATTTACGTACTACCTATAGATTTTTTTTCTCGTTTCTGGTAATTTAAGGTGCACCTCAATACATTCAAGATGGCAAAATCATGTAATGAAATTCTCCTCCTGCTCCCCATCCTCACCTTTACAAAGGCCGCCGGAGCCAATCAACACCAATCAGCAACATAACAACCGGGGAACATTTATGGCTGTAGAACACCGCGGTACATTCATACGCAGAGAGCATTCTCCGCCTAGAATCTACATCATTCACAGAGATGGATAATATTTATGCCGACGTTTATAAGAAGGTTTTACAATCTCCTCCCTCGGTCTATATTCCAAAACATGAAATAGCGTGTTATCTGTTATCGTGTTCCTGACCCCAGGGCCTGCTGGAAGATTAATCAGCATTGTTTGTCTTTAGAAACATTTTGCTTTGTATGGAGAAGCCAGACACACAGTCCCTGAGAACCTGACCTACTGTCCCCTCTATGCAAATCACAAATCTGTGAGTGTCGCACGCACACGGTTACTCGCCCAGAGCTACAAGCTCGCTCTGAGTTACACACTTACTCCTTCTTAGCTACAAACCTCCACTTTTACATCAATGGGGGTCGCTGCCCTAAGCCTGGCCCTGGGCTCCGCCAGCTGCCCTCCCCTCACACCTACCGAATGAGAGTCGACAATCAACATATAGCAAGTAAGAGCACACGGGGGTCTACTGATTGGCCCATTGAGTAAGCAGAGATCCCATCACCCAATATGGTTTTCGATCTGCCCCAGTGACGCAGCCCCTCGGCCCCTGCCGCCCTACACATAGTCAGCCTAGGCCACAATATGCCACGACTCTCATAGCTCATCTGTGGAGAACCGCAATGCTTCGGAATATAACTCATTAATGGAATAGTTGGATCAGTAATGAGAATAATTCAGTCCATTAAAATCATTTTAGCTGTTTAATTATAGTGAGGATCGTGGTGACCCCAGAGGAGACAAATGGGATGAAAACCAAAATGGCCTCCTCCCAGGATTTAAAGATATGAGATATTATTTGTGTAATGCAACAGGCTGACACGGAGTCTGTCCCTCCCGCAGCGGGGCGACACAGACAGGGGGGGCTATGGGGCATGGAGTCTGTCCCTCCCACCGAAGGGTGACAAACAGGAGGGGGCTATGGGGCACAAGTCTGTCCCTCCCACCGCGAGGTGACACAGACAGGAAGGGGCTATCGGGCACAGAGTCTGCCCCTCCCACCGCAGGGTGACACAGACAGGAGGGGGCTACGTCTTTAACCCCAGTTTGGTTACCCTGGAAACAGATGGCTGGGACGTGACATTAACTTTCTTGGCGCTCGGGTCCCTGGGCGGATTGGGTCACGGAGGACTGCAGGCCGTGGTCTCCGCTCTATGTCACCGAGTTAATTTTAGGTCCTGGGAAAATGTTGACTGCAGTATTTATAGGCCTGAGCTCTGGAGTTAGACTTAGAAGTCAAGAACGCCGAGGACTGAGACAGCCATTAGAGTAAAGGCCCAGGAGATAAATACACCTTGAGAGATTTAAGCACCATATAAAGTCCTGGATCAGGGCGCCTGCTGTGTGTTCTGGAAAGGAGCGCTTTGATCTGTTCTCCATCACAGACCTGTCACCGGAAGGATCTGGGCTCTTACTTTGAACGCATGCGGCGGATTAGAACGCTGCCGAGTATCTCTGTTATTGTAAACTAATGATCGATACGCAGATAATGCTGTGTGTGGGGTCTGCACAGGGCTGTGTGCCGGGAGGGCACAATGCGTGTCATCCCAGGACAAAAGCAAAGATCCTCTCTGCGCTTCACAGATCATGCGTGTTTAATTAACGGATTAGGTGTGTGCTCCCCCCCCCCGCGCTCCTATGTGCGCAGGACGCAGGGGCCGGGGAGGAAATATTCAACTCTTTAGGAAACATTCAGGGTCAGCAAGAGTCAAATGGAGTTATAGAGAGTAATAATAGGCGTTATATGTCAGATTAGATGGAGTAACACGAAGTGTTATATGTAGGGTTAGATAGGGTAACAAGAGGCGTTATATGTTGGGTTACATGGAGTAATAGGAGAAGTTCATGGAGCAATAAGAGGAGTTACATGTTGGGTTATACGGAAGAATGGGAGGAGTTATATGTTGGGTTATATGGAGGAATGGGAGGAGTTATATGGAATAATGGGAGGAGTTGTATAGAGTTATAATAGGCGTTAAATGTTGGGTTATATGGAGTAAAAGGAGGAGTTTATGGAGTAATAAGAGGCGTTATTTGTTGAGTTATATGAAGTAATAAGAGGCGTTATATGTTGGGTTATATGAAGTAATAAGAGGCGTTATATGTTGGGTTATATGAAGTAATAAGAGGCGTTATATGTTGGGTTATATGAAGTAAGAAGAGGCGTTATATGTTGGGTTATATGGAGTAATATGAGGAGTTATAAGGATGGCATAATAGGTGGAGTTATAGGTAGGGTTATTAAAACATGGGGGGGTTGGAGGGGGCACTGGAGCTTTTGGAGGTAGCTACAAGCTCCCTAGCTCTCCTTCAACCAGAGCTTTTAGGGGACCCGGCTCCACCATGGCATTCTCGGCGTGCGTCCGGTCACTTCGGTATGTCTGTGCCCTGTGCCGTGTCGCAGTACATTGCAAAACAAGTCACCGAAATGGAAAAGGAACATGTGCACGGCGCAAAAAAAAGTGCAAGATCGTGCTGAATCTTTATACAAAAAGTATTCGCACAAGAAGCCGCGGCCCTTTAGGCTGGTGCGATAAAATTGGATATATACACCGAGCCGAAAAGGCTGTGGCTAGTGCATACAAAAATAAAGAGCGCTTCAAGGGTCTTAAAGTGTTTAGTGCTCTTAGCGCAGTGCTCAACTTAAGTGTTTGGGACTGTCCTGGCAACCTTAGGACTGTTGGCAGTTGATGTTAGATGTTCCACTGACAGTCTCACTGTGTATGTTGGAGGGTTTACTTTAGGTAACTTGCCTGAATTGGAGATAAAACGTTTATGGCGGCGTCTGGGGTCCCTGGATGTATATATGGATTGTTTACATTACCGTAGGAGCGAGAGGGGGCCCCTCAGTGCTGGATTTACCATCTTGGCAGCAGATGGACTAAAAAAACATTCTTCCATCCTTCTCACCTCTTACACAAGGAGATAAATTATCAGGCCACCCGTATAAATATGAATAATAAACGATTTATTATATGCATTGTATCGTTAATTAGAACGTAAAGCTATAAGTATTTATTTGTAAGAAGGTATGAAGGTTAATATTCCAACTGTTAATAGATGTGTGTAAGGGGTAGAAGCCCCCCCAGGGTTTAACCCCTAATACCCTAGCTTTAACCATTTCTCAGGGGTGGACGGGCTCTGAACTCGAATATGATACGGGGGGGGGCGAACGAAGTTCATATTTTGTCTTAGATACGTTTGGAGCTGTGGCAGTGCAGGGGTTAACCCCTGCCTCCAAAGTGTGGCTGTGATCCCAGCCCGGTCCCTTTTGTGAAGCTGGAGACCTTTTAGTGTGTGTGGGGGGGCAATATCCCAGGGAGGGGGGCCCCGGGTTAGATAAAGGATAGTGACTCATTGATGGAGGAGAGGTTTCCATAGCTCCTTTAGAAAGCTTTTCATGACAAAGTTTACATATGAATGCTGTCGCCTCCCCCCCCCGCCCGCCCCGCTCCCCATCTCTCCATCTCTCCTTCCCTCATCTATTTGGAATTTGCTGGTGCTTAATAAATAAAATGTAATATATTCCCTTACAAGCCCCCGCGATACACAGCACTGAGCTCCAACGCTCATCGTGTTCACTCCCATCACACTCATCCATTTATCTGTCACTAGCATATCGCAGCAATCCTTGCCATGGCTTGCTGAGGATGATAGGAGTGCCATGGATCCACTGTCTCTGATTCTATCCGCCAATTTCAAGACGATTCAGAGCGTAGATTTAAACATAGAATTAGATGACAGATCGGACCCCGTCGGACCACCTAATCCGCGTGTTTCCTCCTGTAAAGACTCAAACCTTAATCAGTCATCTCAGATTCAGGATCCATATCCCTATCTCATGCATGTTTAAATTCCCTCACTGTATTAACATCTACCACTTCTGCTGGGAGGCTGTTCCACTTACTACCATCCTCTGATTAAAATAAACTAGTTTTAGTTTATGACATCATGCTCTAATATTTTCCTCCTTTGAAATTCTTCACTGCTGGTGAATACCTTAGCATCCTGCGTATTTCACTAATTTCTTAGGGATCGTTCCCTTTTGCTTGTTTATCTTTCTTCGCCCCCCCCCTTACCCTACCTCCCTCTCCCCTGTCTCCTGCCCCATTGCCCCCTCTCACAGCAGAGCATTCTGGGTAGGAATTAAGGTCAGTTCAAGTTGCTTTCTGTAGAGATCATTGTTGGAATCCCGTTCTTTCACTAACCGGCCCATCAAAGAAGGCATTTTGCGCTCGGTGTGGCTGAAATACACAGCAGGCAGGAGGTCACATAAAGCCCTGACTGTTCCTTTAACCAGGAATTTCCAGCATTATTTTACTACTAGCATCCGAGTAAAATACATTTTCAAGAATATTGTCCTGTTTTTTGCCCCGTAATATCATGTTTTCACACATTAGCCATTTGTATGACTTATCGCTCTGTTATCTGATCCCAATCTACTAGAAAACACTCCAACTCCTTATCATACTGTCTGTGAGGAACAATAGAAAGGCTCAGTCTTAACCACTGAGTCGGACACTCTCAGTAATGAACTGCTATGGAGGACCAGACCTCATTAACATTGCCAAAAAGCCTCAGCTCAGTGTGGTGTTTGAGGTGGTAAAGTCATCCAAATTATCACATGACTGACAGCAATGGCCGCCTCCAGGTCTGTAGCTGAAGGGAGTTTATTGGAGTAAAATGAGGTACAACCAGGTTTCTGTCACTGACGTTACTGCATACAGCGCTGGGGGTTATTACTGTATACAGCGCTGGGGGTTATTACTGTATACAGCGCTGGGTGGTTATTACTGTATACAGGGCTGGGGGTTATATTACTGCATATACAGCGCGTGGGGGTTATTACTGTAATACAGCGCTGGGGTTATACTTACTGGTATACAGAGTGAGGTGGGTATTTGTATCGCACTTGGGGGTTATTATTACTGTTAACAGCGCTGGCTGTGGGTTTTACTTGTATAAAAAAAAAACAGCGCGGGGATGGGTTATATTACTGTATAGATGGGCTGGGGGGGGTTAATATTACTGCATCAGCGCTGGGGGTTTATTAACAGTATACAGCGCTGTGGGGTTATAATGTTACAGCGCGATACGGGTTTTAATTCTGTATATGGTTGCTGGGGGTTATATTACATATACATTGAGGCGCTGGGAGGGTTATATCACTGTATACGCGCTGGGGGGTTATTAAACTGTATATCAACGGGCTGGAGGTTAATTTCTGTATACAGCACTTGGGGGTTTAAATTTTGGCATACCAGCGCTGTTGGAGGTTATTAAACTGTATACAGCGCTGTGGGTTACTTCACTATATACAGGCGTGGGTTATATTCATAGTTACAGTGCCGGGTTTATAATTACTGTATACAGCGCTGTTGGGGGGTTATATTCTGTATACAGAGCGCTGGGGGGGGTTTATATTACTGTATACAGCGCCGGGGGTTATATCACTGTATACAGCGCTGGGGGTTTTCATGGAGACTTCCCATTTAAATATGTCTTAATAAAATGTTTCCAGTTATTGTAAATGACCTGGATCTCCGCACCTTCTCCTCCTGATGAATATGTTATACCATGTTTATCACGGTGTATAGATAGATAGCTTTATGTGGTCATGCTGTAACCTTTTATAATATATTTTATGTGTATATAAAACCCAGCTAAATAAAAAGGCAGCATTTTGACTCGTAAGCAGGTTTATTGTGTGAAAGTATGTTTCAAGGCGTTCTAATTAGTTTATTAACAAAGTAACTGTATCCGCTCAGAGGACGCTTTACGCGGATTCTTAGGAGAGGAGTGGAACCCGGCGGGTCTTCTGCTGCTGTGTCCTGTCCACCGCAGGCTCTTACCCACGATGGGGGCGACCGTGTCTTTCCACTCTTGGAAAAAGTCGTGATTTGTTGCCTTTCTGTCATCTTGAAGGAGTCCAGCCGTTCTCCTCTGACCTCTATCACTGCCAAGGTGTTTTAGGCCACAGAACTTCCTCTCGCTAGATGGAACCACCACATCTGGCACCAGCAATCATACCATGGCCAAGGTCTACTAGATCAAACGTCTTCCAATAACTAAACCTACTGGACATCTCTGCGGGCTTTATATATTGCCTAGCAGCCACGTGATACTACTTATAAAGGCAGCATTTCCACTCATACTGGATCCTTTCTGTGCGTTTCTTATGAGTTTTACTTGAAGTTCCCTTTGGTGTACAGGGTGAATCGAACTCAGCCATATAGCCCGAGAATCCAGCCACATGGACACAGATCTGGAACCCTATCTGTGCTGACACCCTGATAACACTGCCGCGCACACTCATACTCTGAGAACCTGCCCTCTGGTTTAGGTCCGAGAGTACCCTCCGAACCCCGAGAAACGGGGCAGGCTTTGAGTTTTTAGGCTGGAGTCGGCAGCATGGAATCTAAAATTCAAGAGGAAGCGCATCCCATAGATGCTTCCCATGGCCGTCTGTCAGTCACGCTCGCACCGGCACAGACACAGCTACTGCACGTCTGCATCACGTGTGTGTCAGCCACAACGTCACTCATTTTAAGGCACGTAGTGGGAATATCCCGACCTATTAATAAAAGCCCAGAGGAGGGGGGGCACCATTTTTATTGGACTTTATAAATATATATAAATGTAATGTATTTATCATCACGATGTTTAGTTGTGTAGAACCCTCTAGAACAATCATATGCAGCAAACATTCTGAGCTCCAAGAAAGAGGGGCATCAGGGGAGGAAAAAGGGGGCTTTAAGTTTGGCAGCGAGGCTGTCGCTTCTAAACAGGGACCAACATACAGAAAAGATCCGGGCTTCATTCTCTGCTGTATGGTGTGAATATCATGTGGTTATTATGGTATGGGGACAAAAGTGGGGGTTTTTTGCATCGCTTTTTATACTACAAATGTAATCGGAAACAGAAATGCCAAGTGAGCCGTTCAGTTTGCTTTCAATTTCAGTTCCCAAACCAAAAAATCCAACTCATCGCAATACGAAGGGTTAACGCATTCCTGATCTGGGGGCCACCAGAGCACCGTTTATGCCCTGTTTGACTAAAGATCCTTAGTCTCTTTTATTGAAGACTTTACAAAAAAAAAAAAAAACAGTTTCTCACGGGCTGCTACAGGCTCGCTCGAGGAAAGAAATGTAACCGATTCAAAGCAGCATGGAAAGTAATTATTATTATTATTATATTTATTATTATTATTTATTGTTTTATACAGCGCCATCATTATCATCATCATATTTTAATTTATTATTATTATTTTATACAGCGCCATCATATTATTATTTATTATTATTATTTACTGTGTTATACAGTGCCATAATATCATCATTGTTATTATTAATATTTATTGTTTTATACAGATCCATCATATTCGTATTATTTATTCTTATACAGCACCATATAATAATAATGATAATTTATTCTTTCATACAGCACCATCATGTTCTTCTTCTTCTTATTATTATTATTTATTGTTTTATACAGCACCATCATATTATTATTATCATTATTTATTATTTTATACAGCACCATCATATTATTATAATTATTTATTATTTTATACAGCAGTATCTTATTTATTATTATTTATGGTTTACAGCGCCATCATATTCCGCAGCCCTGTACAATGGGTAAACAAGACGAAAATAACATTGTTTTGACTTATAGAAGAAAGAGGTAACGAGCTTATTCAGCGGTGCTGGGCAAAAGTATTAAAATCTATTATTAAAAAGCTTAAATGTTTAATTTTTAATTAAGTTAATATGATAAAATTAATAATAATAATTAATGAATAATCATTTAATTGTGCTGGAATTCTATGTTATCTGTACAAAAATGCCACGACATGAGAGTAAAGGACCTAAAACGATAGGTTAAATGTACAGTCCAATGGCGGCCCCTGAGCTCATACCATGTGCATGTATGCATCGAGCGCCAGCAGAGTCCGTTATAGTAGGGTATATACTAGCAATAAGAGTAACTCATGCTAAGACATAGTGGTACGGGAGGAGAGGAGGGTCCTGTTCTTGTGAGCTTACAATCTATTTGCTCACTCAAGGGCTGAAACAGAAATTCTATAAAAAAATGGCTTGTCCATAAATCATCAACTTTATTATACATCCAAGTCTCCTAATTCTTAGCTATTTAAGTATTTTTTAAGACCTTTAAAGGGTGGATGGATGCGCAAAGAGGCTTCCGGAATGAAAAGGCGGAGGAAGCCGCAGGCAAATCAGATAAAACGCCTGGGAGATGGTGGTGCGATTAGGAAAATCTAAAGATCTTCATTCACATGCGAATAATCACCTTTTCTGTAATATTCCCCCCGTAATTGGAACGCGTGGCTGGCGGGGAGATCTTCCCAAACCCTACAGATCTGGTCTGGGTGTTGCTGAGCCCCGTGGGCAAGTTTCACACATCACAGGGGTGATGATAACCTCTGACCCTCCAAATCGTCCAGGCTACTGCTTCCCTGACCCCTGGGTGTCATTCCGCCTCATTCATTAAACCGCGGCCGGCCCGCGGTGCCCTCTCTGCCGCCAGCACCCTGGGATGAGGTATTTAAAGGGTTAATACACCATTCCATACCAGCTTCCGTGTGTCATAGCTCTAATAGCGCCATTCACATCCTATCCCAACCGTGATATCTGCTACGTGCGTGTTGGGTGTCCGTCACTGCTACCCAGGAATTCTACATGCGCAGCCGCTGCCCCTATACTGGGATGGGGAATGGGATATTATTACCTCCGATACCTTGAACGCCTATGTGACTCCATGTTATTCTATGCGTTTTACTTTACTGAGAGGGCGGTAGATAAATGGAAGAGACTCCCAGAAGAGGTGGTAGAGGGTAATACAGTGAGCGGATTTAAACATGCACGGGATAGGCATACGGCTCCTGAATCTAAGACGAGACCAACGACTGATTAAAGTCTTAGTCTTTACAGCAGGAAAAATGGGTGACTAAACGGGGGCCAAATGGGGCCAATCTGCTGGCAGATTCTGTGTTTCTATATAATGTCTCTGAATTATTTCCACGTAAGGTTTTCTGCCCCATTCAATACGAAGACAGTCACCTTAATATGTCTGGACCCAAGAACATGGAACCGGTCCGTGTCCCAAACTCTCTGCCGGCTGCATTTCTCTCGGCTCCAGCCGGAGCGCTTTCGGTGCAGTGACGGCGTACAAGATCCAGAATAACAGAACTATGACATCATCGCATGCATGAGGTCTGGATCCACGTCTCTGCGGCCAGAGGGACTGGACGGGGTAACGTGGGGTATCTGAAAATGCCTGTGTCAGGAAAGAGAGAGACAGAGAGGAGGCGGTAGAGAGGAAACAAAAGACACAAAAGAGTAAAAATCCTACAAGCGAGAGAGAGAACAAGAGAAAGAAAGAGAGAGAGAACAAGAGAAAGAAAGAGAGAAAGAACAAGAGAAAGAAAGAGAGAAAGAACATGAGAGATGAAATGAAAGTAAAAGTCCAGAAAGAGACAGAAAGCAGAGAGAGAACCAGAGAAATAAAGTGATAGTGGGGGGAGAAGGGAGAGAGGGGGAGAGACAGAAAGAGAGACAGATAGAGACAGGAGAGAGAGATGGGGGAGAGGGGGAGGAGAGAGAGAAAGAGAGGAGAGAAAAGAGAGAGAGGAGAGAGCAGAGAGAGGAGGGAGAGATGGGGAGAGGGGGGGGAGAAAGAGAGGAGAGAGAAGAGAGGAGGGAGAAATGTTACACAGGGATGAGAATTCGTGGTTAGGGGAAATCTTGCTCTATAGCTAATTAATTATCAAACAGCTGGAAACGACATCTTTATTGCCAATATTTGTGGCGTGCGGGGGCCCCGCTGCACGCTGCGCTGAGGGCCCCCGTGCCCAATGCACTCCCTGGGACATAGAAAACCAGTAGTCACAGCACGGAGGCCACCAGTCGTATGATAACAAACACCCTGCACATGGCGGCTAGGAATCATTACCAGCGCATGGTGATAAAACTGGCTTCAAAGAGTATTAGCCGCTACCACTTCTGCTGGGTGGCTGTTCCACTTATAAGCAACATTTTTATGTCTGCCAAGAAACAACTCTCATTGCATTCAGCCAGACCGCTTTGTTAACAAACTAAACGTTGGATGAGAGACATGCGGGAGGAGCGTTAGGGTTGGGAGTGCGTGAGGGAGGCGCATCCATAGAGAGGAGGGAGTGACGGCTGCGTATGTGAAGCATGAATGTGGTTTAACTGGATTTGGAGAGTCTAAACCCTGTCTCCAGGCAGCGTATATTGACGGCATCGGGAGAGGGACACCGTACACGGACACAAAAGGCTACCGGCCACCTACCGCTCACACGGAAGTGACAATCCTATCCTGCAGAGCTTACACTCTAATACAAACTCATACTCAGACAACACGCAGATGCACCCAAAAAGAAAAGATTCTGTTATATCCTGCACCCCGGGGAGGGGCACTCGCCCCGATCTCTGACATTTTGCTCATAAAACCTTCGATTAGCAGATATAGATGATGGCTCGGGGGCAATTATAGAAACATAGAGTGTGACGGGAGATCAGACCCGTCGGCCCTCGTCTAGTCACCCGTTTCTCCTGCTGACTTTAATCAGTCGTTGGTCTCGTCTTATGCCCATCCCATGCATGTTTAAATTGCCATATTCTGTAACCTTTACCACTTCTGCTGGAAAGCTGTTCCACTTATCATCCACTCTATCAGTAAAGTAAATAACACATATTTTTACATGGACTCTGAATAAGAAGAAAATGAACTACCAATGTTTTTTCAAAGACCACCATTATCAAAAATGGGGGTCCTGCGATTGCTCATCTGCATATATATATATATAATATCTAATATATATATATATAACTCTAATATAAAGCTTCACGAGTGCAAACAGTGAGCTGGACAATCTCAGGACCCCCATCTCTGATAACAGCAGACCCCCGGGTATAGGGTAGCCGTTAATTACTTTTTTTCGTATTCAGAAATCCTATGTTAATAGCCCTTTGTGATGTAAAAGTGTGTTATTGTCTCCTGTTTACAATCCACTGAGCGCATGCACACACATACACAATCCTCGCCCCCACTGTGCGCACGCGGCACCCACTAAAACGGCCATAAAATAGACAGAATTAATAAATCACCTCAAATAATAATAATATAAAAAAATAAAATTGAAAATGAATCAAATGGAAAAATATTGCAGAATTTGCACAACTTTTAGAACACCGAGAAATTTGACTTTTTCAGCCCATGTAAAAATATTATTTCTGGGCATGGCGGATAAATTAGCCCCTTTGTGTTGGCGAGGGGTTAATGCCCGGTGGCAGATTGTGGAGGAGCTGGCAGGGGAGAGGCAAAGCAGGGCAGGGATGGGTTAGAGAGGAAGGGTGAGAAGTAGATTTTCAGAGAATAGCTGGAAGAAGGATATGAGAAAGAGAGAAGGAGTGAGAGAGAGAGAGAGAGGAGAGCAGAAGAAGAGAGAGAAGGGGTGAAGAGACAGAAAGAGAGAAGGGTTGAGAGAGACAGGAGAGAAAGAGAGAATGGGTGACGAGGAGAGAGCAGGGGAAAGAAAGATGAGAATAGAGAGAGAGAGAGAGAAGGGTAGTTGGATGAGAGAGAGAAGGGCGGATGAGAGAGAGAGAGAAAGATCGAGAAGGGGTGATAGAGAGAGAGAAAGAGAGAAGGGTGATAGAGAGCAAGGCGGTGAGCAGAGAGAGCGAGATGAGAGAGAGGAAAGAGAGAAGGCGTGAGAGAGCAGAAGCTGTGTGTGAGAGAGGGGGAAGGGAAAGAGGAGAGAGCAGAAAGCAGAGAAGGGGTGAGAGAGAGAGAGAGAAAGAGAGAAGGGGTGAGAGAGAGAGAGAAAAAGAGAGAGAGAAAGAGAGGGATTTGAGGGTGGAAGGGTGACTGAAATTAAGACTATTACTGATTATTGGGAGACTGAGTGATTGCTGGGAGAGTGAATGATTGCTAGGAGAGTGAGTGAATGTTGGGAGAGTGAGTGATTGCTGGGAGAGTGAATGATTGCTAGGAGAGTGAGTGAATGTTGGGAGAGTGCATCCAGTATGTGTTATTACTGTGAGCATCCGGTATGTGTCATTACTGTGAGAATGAGTATCACTCACACAGGGCACCTAGCATGTTACTGGGAGAGTGTGATCACTCACTGAGTGACCCAGCATGTTACTGGGAGAGTGCGATCACTC
>VKOC01025030.1:0-23168 GCA_009364415.1 Spea multiplicata
TAGATGTTAATACAGTAAAGTCATCTAAGCAAGCATGGGATAGGCATAAGGCCAAGCTAGATATAGGATAAGGGCAAGTACTAAAGGAAAGTACTCAGAGGTTGGGCAGACTGGATGGGCCTACTGGTTCTTATCTGCCGTCACTTTCTATGTTTATATGTTTCTATCATTTTTGGATTAATAATGTTTATATATTTGCTGTAGGTTATGTTGCCGTGCTCACACTGTTTACATCAGTTCTTTTCATCTTATTGCATTTAATTGTTTTGTAATTGGATTTTAATTGCACATGTGTCGATTAATAACTAATGATACTGTGATTGGAAGCCCTGGAGCCCTGGTGCCCAGAGGAAGAAGAGGTGTCCTGGGATCAGAGGCATACACTGCCCTCCACTAATATTGGCACCCTTCATAAATATGAGCAAAGGTGGCTGTGGAAATGTGTCCTTATTGTTTAATATTTTGATCTGTTCTTCAAAAAATCCAAACAAAATACTCTCCTCCCATGGATATCAAAAAAATGTTAAAGATCTGTGTGACACAATAAGCAACCCCTATCATTTATATCAGAAAAATATATTTGAAGTAAATTCTCATTGATATTTTACATTTTATAGGGGTGACTAGGAACATGAAATTTCTCAACCATGGCTTCCTGTTTCACAGTGTATTATAATAATAATATTAGGTAACACGTAGGCCAGATTCCCTTAGTCAATCATTGGGGTGAACTAAAGAGGGGAGTCCAACAGTGTCCACCTGAAATTTGAGGGATCTGAAAATAACATGTATGGATAAATGGTCTCAGATCCCTTGCTCTGTATACTCAAACCTCATCAGGCATCATAGGACAATTGCCAGAGCTGTTATCTTAGCAAAGGGAGTTAGCACAGTATTGACTAAAAATAAGCCAATTATTGTGTTACACATATGTTTAACATTGTTTGCATAAACCTGTGTTGTGTTTACAATTGTTTGATATCCAAGAGAACAGAGTATTTTTGTGTATTTTTTGAAGAAAATATCAAAAGGTTAAAGAAATAAGGACAATTTTGCTCATATTTACCAAGGGGGGGGGAATATTAGTGGAGGGCCAATCTTGTGCCAATCTCCATTGAATAAATCAATAAAGGAAGGAGCTTTGCAGATTGGTCACTCTCCCCAGGAAAAGGGGGGCAATCCCACCTTGAGGTTGTGCAATAATCTGCCTCACCTGTACTGTACTTCTGAGTACATTTGAATAGCTATATTATTGAACACAACTAAGTTCACATGTTGAGAACTCTGCTCACCAGTTTACATACAGTACTACTTGAACTAGTCCATAAGGAAAGAGAAGGTAGCCTGGCACTTCATGTGATTAGGAAAAATAGATATTTCCATGCAACAGAGTTTCTAAAGGAGGACATTCAATTCCTTCATGACTATAGGTTTTCCTGTACCAGTGAACATTGCCTTTTACTATTTTAACTATATGTTTAATCAGTTAAGATTTCCCTTTTTACATTTTGTATACCCACAAAATTTACATATTGGGGTTTTTAAGGACAGATATGACTTTCTTTTGGTACCATGTTTATTATGTTTAGTCTATAAATTAGTAATATACTAAAAATCAGAACAACAAATAAGTAGGATCTCTAATGTGCCACTGATGAAAAAAAAAAACGAGTAGAACGTATCTCACCTGTCACTATAACATAACATTCTACTCAGGGGGTGTTTCTGAACTTTAATCATGGTATTTCCTGTACTGGAGTAGGTTTAATTATTTATTTATATATGTTACCATACCTGGGAACTCTCCGGGTTTGACCCGATTCTCTGGATCAACACCCGAATCCTCCGGGTTGCAGAAGCGGGGTCTTGACACACACCACACTCCCCACCCATTTCCCCTTCAAATGGGAGTGTTTCCTGCAAATGTCAGCAGGAACACACCCATTGACACCCATTTAGCATATGCTAAACATGTACATTTTTCCTGTTTAGCCAATCTAATTAATTTCAGTTAAAGCGGTTTTACCTTGGCAGGTTGGGGTACTCTCTGTCCAGTTACCAAATTCAGAGCAACGAAGAGCACCAGACCCATTCAAAAGAAATCCACTTTCACAGGAAAATGCACAGCTGGAGTTAAAACTGAAATCCCTGATTGGGTTGGAACAGTTCATGTAACCCATATTTGGGGCTTCTAATGGAAGGCATTCTTGAACTGCAAAATGTAAAATGTAATTTTTAATATATGCTACTTAAACATGACTGTACAACTTTAGAAAGGAAAACTCCTTATATATAAGGCCTTCATGTCTACATACAAGTGAATTTGCTTATGGTTCCACCACCAATTGTAACATGATTTTAAAGAAATTAGAAATGTCAGCATGAGAAGCATCTGATTTTTTATCACAATAAGGTGGATATGATATCCTGTACAAGTGGATTCCGTGTTAAACCTAAATACATTTGTAAGAAATCATTAGATAATGTCTTTAGTACTTTTAGTACAGGAGGTGTGGGCGGTATGGTAAAAATGTTAGGAGGTTGTGGCTTCAGATAGAAGGCAGAACTGTACAAAAGGGAGAGAAAAATGGGTGGATTTAATGGTCACCACAGTATGTGGGTGAGGTGGTCCACTGTAAGTGACCAAAGAAGGAAGGTAAAGAAATAATAGTTTATTAGCAGCAGGGGATGATGGATCATCAATAGGTAAATTGAAGTCCTACAGAATTTGTGTAGGGATGATAGAAAGGAGAAAGTGAGAGAGAGATGCAACAAAATTATCAAATTAGGGCCAGGGTGTTGGTAAATCACAGCAACTTGCTAGGCAAGTCGACAGAAGAGAAATAATTTGAAAAGAAGAGAATGCAAGAGAGGGAAATCGTGGCAAATACTTAAAGGTGTATCAGGGATTGAGAGTGATACCCCCCCCCATCTGTCACCAGGTCTAGGTGTTATTACATTGTAAGGATTACATTTTGCATTTGGAGAATGTTGTTCATTCTCCCCCTTGGAGAATAGTCATTCTGAAGCAGTATACATTCAATACATGGGTAAATGTTTGTATGCTATACATGTGAAAAACTATATTAATGAATGCCACACAGATCATATGACATACTGGGGAGTCTGCTGACCAGCTCTGGTTCACTCTACAGTACTGAGCATTAAGTTTTATGGTTTTGCTTCGTTGGCTGTGAACCAGATGTCAGAAGAAGGTTTCCATCAGCTTATGGACCTTCTAAACTTAAAAAAGCAAAAAATGAAGATAACATGCTTTTTAAATTCCTGCCCCACTGTGCCACTATCTTCTTCTAAGGAATGACGCTTAACCTCTCATATGAATACTTTTCATTAATGCACCTATTTATTCCTCATTCTAATAATATGCTGTAACCTTCCTAAGAGTTTCAAAGAAAACTATATCAAATTTCTAATTATAATGATGCATTTTCAAATAGTGCTGAAAAATGTTGTTAATATGCACAAGGAGTCAGGATGGCCACTCAAACTGTGTCCTGGACAGTTAGCAGTGCAAAGTGCATTTGAGGTCAACTACAACTTTTTCTTTAGTTAAAAAGCCACATAAGTGGAGTTGTAAATGTATGATCCACATGGATAGACACAGCTTATTTTTCCAATCTTTTATATGATGTTATAATGAGCTTGTAATTATATATATATATATAATAATATATATATATATATATATATATAAACACACACTGTATCTCACAAAAGTGACTACACCCCTCAGATTTTTGTAAATATTTTATTAAATCTTTTCATGTGACGACACTGAAGAAATTACACTCTGGATCAATGTAAAGTGAGTGTACAGCCTGTATAACAGTGTAAATTTGCTGTCCCTCAAAATAACTCAACACACAGCCATTAATATCTAAAACCTTGGCAACAAAAGTGAGTACACTGTGGTCATAAAGGGATGGTCAGTAATACTCCAGTAGGCTGTCGCATTTACACAATGCTGAGTTGGTACTAAGGGGCCCAAGAAAAGTGTCCCCCACACCATTACACCAACACCACCAGCCTGAACCATTAATACAAGGCAGGATGGATCCATGCTTTTATGTTGTTTACGCCAAATTCTGACCCTGTCATCTTAATGTCACAGCTGGAATCGAGACTCATCAGACCAGGCAATGTTATTCCAGTCTTCCATTTTCCAATATTGGTGAGCCTGTGCGAATTGTAGCCTTGGATTACTGTTCTTGGCTGACAGGAGTGGCACCTGGGGTCTTCTGCTGCTGTAGCCCATCTGCTTCAAGGTTTGACATGTTGTGATTTCAGAGATGGTATTCTGCATACCTTGGTTGTAACAAGTGGTTATTTGAGCTACTGTTGCCTTCCTGTCATCTCCAACCAGTTCTCCTCTGACCTCTGACATCAACAAGGCATTTTCGTCCAAACAACTGCCGCTCACTGGATATTTACTCTGTTAAGAGGGTCTGTCTCGCTGCTCTGCCACGGTGCGCACGGCTTCACTGCTGAGTGCTGGCATATGACGTCATATGCCGTCGCTCAGCGTGAAGCGCCAGAACCAGAGACAGACGCCTCACGCTCCCACCACTGCAGTCGGGGCATCGCTGAGGCAGGCCGCAGCAGAGGAGACAGAAGGGCGACGAGCGGTTGCTGAAAATTACCACTCGGCACCCCTTGGGCCCCCCTGACTGCCAGAACTCCAGGGCCCGGTCGCAGTTGCGACCCCAGTAGTTCCGCCACTGACTTGCTGCCATGTGATTGGCTGATTAGCTGTTTGTGTTAACAAGCAATTGAACAGGTGTACCTAATAAAGTGTGTATGTATATATATATATATATACACACTTTATTAGGTACACCGGTATATATATATATATAGTTTGATGAATTAAAATCATCTAAAATAAAACCCAAAAGAAAATTGAAAATGTACTGCCAGAGACATGATAGCGTATAGTCTGATAGAAGCACTAATATGAGAGTTGTTGTAATGTTAATTTTCATTGCATTTTTCCACTACCTTTTCAAGGATTGAAAAATATAAAAGATATTTTATGACATTTTTGCTTTTTGTTTTTCTCATGCACCCGCTTTTGTGGGCCACAACTCCCATCACCCTTATCAGCTTGACTGTGCATGATGAGAGCAATCAACAGAGAGTTATCAGCTCATTTAAGAAAATGTGGGTATTTTTGTCATTTGTGATTAATTTTATTGGCAGGTGTGTGTGAGGGGTCGCTGTCTGTGCCAAAATTTTGCCCGTAATAGAAAAAATGTTTCTTTAGTGTACAATGTTGATGCGGATCTAACTAGTAAAATATAATTGCTGCTTTAAGAGCCAGAGGTCAGACATCCTCAATTGGGACATTTATACTTGAGTGGATAATTTTAGCAGTATACTCTGTCACTGCACTAAATGCACTATGAATTTTTTTAAACAATGAAGTGAAATTCTAGACAACTTTAAAGGAAAGTGTGTTGCATAACTTTCAACCTTTGAAATTACGTAAGTAATTACCCAGCATATTTTAGGAATGCAAGAGAGGCTTTAAAAGCAGAATGATCATAAAGAAAACAAAGGAATATTTTTTCTTGGAATTTAACATGCAAAACACAATTAATGTAACAATATGAAATGGATAAACTGCCTAACAAAGCTGACATACTTAACCCTTTAGTCCTAGGGGTTTTTGGTACCCCAAGTCTCGGAGAGTTTTTGCCATTTTCCTGCGAATAGTGTACCCATGTAAACTATATATAGTTTTTTCAAGGAGAAATATTGTTTTCTTTTGATACCATAGTTAGATAATTAGAAGAGAATTTGGGAAGAGAAATGGAATTAAAAACTAGCAAAAATTAGAAAAAAACTTCACAAAATTAGGTAAAGCGATGGAAAAACCCCTCCAAATGTATCAATTTAGGTGTCCTGATTTCAGAAATAACCAATGAACTCCTATCATCTCCTCTGATTTCTAGCTCTCATGCCCGCTTACAAGATTTCTCAAGGGCTGCCCCTATCCTCTGGAATGCCCTCCCCCCGTCTGTCCGACTCTTCCCCTGCCTTAATTCCTTCAAAAACTCCCTCAAGACCCACTTCTTTAAGGATGCTTACAACATAGCACACTAACGCTTTGAGTAGGGCCCTCCTCACCTGTTGTCTCTGTTGTTACATACTACTTGTTATGTCCTGTCTACCCATTGTACAGTGCTACGGAATTTGATGGCGCTATATAAAACAATAAATAATAATAATATAACAATTTTTGTAACTGAGTAAGAGATATAAAGAAATAATAATGGACATTATTTACACTGTTTAATTTCTAAACACATATTACACATTATTGTGATTTCTACGGCTGCCACATGCTAAAAGCCACCAAAGTTCATTGAAAGGCATTAAATGAGGAAAATGTATCAAATGCAATTGGTTTATAGCAAGGGAATAGTACTTCTAAAGAGACAAACTTGGAAAGTTTACTTATATACACAGTTTAACTGTTACACAAAATCACTCCACTTAAAATATTACACCAAAATAGATAAAATCTTTCATCTTACCAAAAACATTTGATGCATTGAATACACTTGTTATCACAATGTTTATAATTCAGAGGATCTTTAATTACCTGAGCACACTGGAGGAGAGGAATCCCATTTTCCAGAAGATGTACATTGTATTAGTTTTGGTCCATTCAAAGAGAAACCAGGCTCACAGGAAAACTCACACACTGACATGAAGCTAAAGTTACTGATAGGATGGGAGCAGTTCACCCCGGCATGATAAGGTAACTCTGGAACCAAACATGATGCTGCTAAAATATACAAAATGTAACTGTTTAGTTAATAAGGACGGAACAATATATCTTATATAAATTATTTGTTTATTTTAGGTGTTTGTTACATTTGTAGGTGTAGGTACAGGTGACATTGAATCATAAAGTTAACAAATTTCTGTGGGAAGCTAACAGTGGCATTATTGCAACAGTATTGTAAACCAGTCAGAGTTAAGCCTATAGTTACTTCCAAACTAGATTTTTATAGGCCATATGCAAAGTTCACAGTCCCTCCAAAAACCTCTTAGCAACCAAGAGCTGTAACTATGTTGGTCAACGGGTGAAAATGGCTTATGTTGTCTCTTTATAGATGCATCGAAGAGACGTACTTTCCTGCTGAGCAGATGTTTGAATGCAAAAAGTAATAATTTATAACTATTGCTACAGTATTTTAAAAGGTTCTTCTATTTAGACAAAACATTGACTGTAATACTTAGAAAGTTAAGAAAATAAATATTAAATAAACCATTAAGCTTCCCTAGAAAATTGTAAATGAGACAAAATGATATGATCAGAAGATTATGTTTGGGTATTCAACAGCATCAGGGGTGTTTTTTCTAACATTATGCTTAGTTACAAAAGTGTTATAGTTAACACATTTAATTCTGAAATATATATTATACAATAAATATATATTTTTTTACTATTAATTGGGACATTTATATTGGCTTTTTTTGCAAGCCAATAAGCACTTCTATAGTTTGTTAAACTTAAATTAGATAAGCATGTAGCCAAATAAATTTTTTTAATTATGTTTTGTCACAGGACGCCCTGTACCCCAACTGGGTACCTCTGTCAATAGCTACTTGCTAGCTTCCTAGAACTGTATACGTGCACACTCCAAACCACCAACTCTCCAGTCACCCAAATCACTAGCCGAAGCCGAGTCACACACAGAGGTAATCCCCTCAGCAAGTGATGAGATGATATACTTCTGGGGGTAGACACAGAAGTCCCATGAGACTCTTTGTTATATCTTCCTTAATATGTGTTCCTTAATCATATGGGATCTTCCTTTACTGCCTATGTGAAAGGTAACATTTCTTCTGTGCTCACAGGGTGCATTGTCTATACTGAGGTACTAAGTGTGTGGTGCTGCTTAGTTAATATTTGGCGCTTTGTAGGTATATCTTCCTTAAATTAGATAAGTACCTTGACACGCAGGAGGTGAAAAATTCCATTCGCCTGACGATGTACATTCCATAATGTCAGAACCATTTAAAATGAATCCACTCTCACAGTTGAACTCACAAACGGATGTATAGCTAAAGTTATTAATGGGATGTGAGCAGTTAGTCCAAGCATAATTAGGAATTTCTGGAGCCAAACATGCAACAACTAAAATTAAAAAATATCAATCAATGAAGATGTATAATCAGTGTGGCAAAAGTAGCATTTCTGTATAACATAGATTATTAATGTATGTAGGAAAAGGAAATACAGACAAACAAGCTTTTTTCCTGCTACGTTTATTAAATTACTCAATAAAGAGCACCATAATTTAGCTTTAAAACGGCACATGGGTATCTGCAAATGTGAAAAGTATGCGTTAATGCATAAGTCATATTTTTCTAATATTGTTTGTTTAACCATTATGTTCCTTTTTAGTGTTTAATGTACTAATATAAATGACATTGCATTTCTTTAAGGACAAATAGCATGTTTTGTTTAAATCAATATTCATACATATAACAAGATATATTATTACTAAAATTTAAAAATCGAAAATATCTTGACAGTAACTCTCAAGTATATGTTGCAATATTGTTTTTAAATAAAAAAAAACATTGACAAGCAATGAACTCTGTTGAATTTGAATGTATTTGTGGTCTATTCAACAAACATGCAAAAAAGATGATGATGATGATGATGATGATGATAGTAAGAGCAGCAGTGTTTAGCTACCTGCACATGTAGGAGCCAAATCTGACCAATCTCCTGATGCTTGGCACAGTACTGACTCTGGTCCTTGTAACAAAAACCCCTCTTCGCAATGGAAGCTGCAGTTGGAGTTATACTGAAATATGTCAAATGTATGAGAACATTGTATCACTCCATTAGTGGGTCTCTGTAAAGACTTACATGATACAGCTGAAACAAAATAGAAGCCAATGGATTAAAGACAGTAAATGCTACACACTACATCAACAAAACAGTAAGAAAATTCCAATCTAAAAATAGTGCTTGTATTTTGGGGTAAAAATAAATGTAGTACTAAATTGTTGATTTAATTACTGAAAGATGATATAAGCCACACGCTGTATGTTTAACTTCTATTTGAGTAATTGCGTTGGATATTGTTTCGTCTTAAATCTAAAAAAAACTTTTTTTTCATATTAAAGCTGCGTTCAGTGACAGCAAGTTGCAAACCTTTTTCAAAAGTCATATTTGTGAGTGATAGTACAATTTTAAATTGGTTCATTTAATTGGGAATCTGGCTTGAATAGAAAAGTAATGTGGCCTCACTCAGCTGCCTTAAAATATGATATAATCCTAACTAAACCACGGATGTTATATAACAGGGGTTAACGTAAAACATGCATCAAGTGTATACCAACATGTCTGACAAATTTCCCGTGAACGTCATCACGGCTTTAAAGTCCTTTAAACTCTGTGGTCAAGCAAGGATTCTATTATGTTTTAAGGCAGCTGAGTGAGGCAACATTAGTTTTCTTTTTAAGGCGCTGTTTGTTATTAATACCGTATTTGCTCGATTATAAGACGACGCTATAGGAAAAAAGTTTTACCAGTTAATGTTAATTCATGTAAACTATTTTTTTAAATAAAAGCTATGATTGAGAAAACTATTTTTTTTTGTTTGTATTTCCTTTTATTTTCCAACCTGCTCCCCAGTTATGCACATCTGCCCCTAGGCTTGCCACTCCTATATGGCACTGTTGCCCATGATATGCCTTTTAACCCTCTAAATCCCACTGTGCCCCATGATATGCCTTTTAACCCTCTATATGCCATTGTGCCCCATAAGTTAAGTGCCACTCTGCCTCCAGAAATGCCTTATACCCCTATATGCCATTCTGGCATTTAGGGGGTTAAAAGGCATATTATGCTTGCGCGAATCGCATAGACGTCAACCCGCTGCCCGGCTACACAGCAGGGAGTCGGAAGCACCGGTAAGTGTGTGTGTGGGTGAGTGTTAAATGGGGGGATAAGACAGGAGGATCCAGGTCCACTGCAGCGGTGCGGGGGATCTGAATCTTAGTTTCATAGTCAGACCTCTATTTGAGGTCTGATTATAAGACGAGGGGTATTTTTCAGAGCATTTGCTCTGAAAAAAACCTTGTCTTATTATCAAGCAAATACTGTAGTTAAAATCTTTCATCTTTCATTTTTCATTTTGATGCGTTGAATACACTTGTTATCACAGTGTTTATAATTTAGAGCATCTTTAATTAACTGAGCACAATGGAGAAGGGGAATCCCATTTTCCAGAAGATGTACATTGTATTAGTTTTGGTCCATTCAAAGAGAAACCAGGCTCACAGGAAAACTCACACAATGACATGAAGCTAAAGTTATTAATAGGATGGGAGCAGTTCACCCCGGCATGATGAGGTAACTCTGAAACCAAACATGATGCAGCTAAAATATAACAATTTAAAATGTTTAGTAAATGAGGAAGGTGCAATATATATTCAATTAATTATTTGTTTATTTTAGGGATTTTGTTACATTTGTAGGTGTAGGTACAGGTGACATTGAATTACAAAGTTAACAAATTTCTGGGGGAGGCTAACAGTGGCGTTACTACAACAGTATTGTAAACCAGTCAAGGTTAAGCATATAGTTACATCCAAACTAGATTTTTTATAGGTCATGTACAAGGTTCACAGTCCCTCCAAAGACCTTCGGGTGGGAGTTATTGCAGGATGGTTAGAATGTTCTTTTTTATACAAGATTTTTTAAATTATTTATATTAAATTAAATTATATTTTCCTAACCCCTGGCATATTTACTGTGTTTTGGAGCTACTGTGGGAAGAAATAACAACAGTCACCCAAAGGGACTGCAATTGGACTGAACGAGCAGTAATCTGATCTGAAAGTGTGGATAGTTTTTTGTCTTTTTATGTTTATACTTTTGTTGCTCTAGGCTTCTTGTTTTTTCTTTCTTTATATGTGTTCCTGAATCATATTGGATATTCCCTTATTACCAACGTGAAAGTTGGATATATAACATTTCTTGTCTGTTCACAGGATGCATTGTCTAGTGCACCCCACCACTTTGTTCTATAGCTATTGCTTTTTCTAGACTGAGACACTAGAAGTGTGTGGTGCTACTTAGTTAACACTTGGCTCTCCGTGTGTATCTCTTCCTTAAATTTGATAAGTACCTTGACACGCAGGAGGAGAAAAATTCCATTCGCCCAAAGATGTACATTCCATAATGTGAGAACCATTTAAAAGGAATCCACTCTCACAGTTGAACTTACAAACGGACGTATAGCTAAAGTCTTTAATGGGATGTGAGCAGTTAGTCCAAGCGTAATCAGGAATTTCTGGAGCCAAACATGTAACGACTAAAATTAAAAAATTATATTAATCAATGAAGATGTATAATCAGTGTGGCAAAATTAGCATTTCTGTATAACATTGTTTATCAATGCATGTCAGAAAAGGAAATACAGATGAACAAGCTTTTTTCCTGCTACGTTTATGAAATTACTCAATAAAGAGCACCATAATTTTAGCTATATAACTGCGCATGGGTATGGTGTCGTCTGCAAAAGTAAAACCTATGCATTATACTCCATTTAGAACTTAAAAGTAAAAAAAAAACTGACCCGGAATTAGTCCTTAATACCTTCATGAGAAGCATAATTTATATTTTTTAAATATTGTCTGTTTAACCATTATGTCTCTTTTTAGTATTTAATTAACTTAAATTACATTGCATTTCTTTAAGGACAAATAGTGTGTTTTGTTTAAAACAATATTCATAAATGTAACATAAGATGTATTAGTACTAAAATGTAAAAATGGAAACATTTTGAAAAAAGATAATAGTGTTTTCAATTTTACTTCTGCAGAGTAGGTGCACCTGCTGAAAAAAAACATAGAAACATAGAAAGTGACGGCAGATAAGAACCATTCGGCCCATCCAGTCTGCCAAACCTCTGAATACTTTCCTTATCCATGGTAATGTCAGGTACCAGACCCCGACACAGTGACTCACCTGAGTACCCGCTACTCATGGGTACCGGGTCCAGCGACTCGTCTCCGGCCTTCTCCTCCGCGTTGCCCTCACACAACTTTATTTGTCCCCGAGTGGAGACGGCAGGGTACGTGCTCTCTGGTGACGTCACGCTCTGAAGCAGGGTGTCCCCTGAGTGGCAAGTTTAAAACCAAGCACTGAGCATTGCTCAGCAGTGCTCAGTTATTGTGCCTTCATACCGTATCTACTGTGAAGCGTTTTATTTCAAGCATGTTGATTCATGTGTACCGAACCTGGCTGACCTCCTGTGCCCCTGACCTTGGCAACTAAACGGCTCTCTTGATTCCTGTGTACCGACCCCGGCTATTGACTCTGGACTCTGCTACCTCCTTGAGCTTAACCTCATCTACTAAGCAGCTCACCTTCTCTCTGACTTCCATGTACCGACCTTGGCTAGTAACCCAGTGCCTCTTGCTGTTTCCCTGTGTCTTGCTTTCTGGACTCCACTACACCTGTTCACCACTCGGGTGACATATATCTAGCTTAGCCTTATCCCATGCATCTAATATCTGGTGGGTCCTAATGCTAAACCCTGCCTACTGAATTTCTAATGCTGAAACTAAACATTAAATCTAAACACAGAACAAAGAAAGACATACCTAGAGACTGGAGACTGAGACAAACATAACAAATGGGTGGGGCATACCTTATAAAGGAAACAGAAGCTGAAGCTAAGAGAAGGACTGAAACAAAGTATCAGAAGTGAACGGCAGAGCACAAAGAAATCCAGGAATGGATTACAGCAAATGGTGAACTGTAGCTAGACAGGGGAACTGTAGTGAGACAGGGAAAACTAGAGAGAAGCAGCTCCGCAGCCTGAATGGAGCCTGACAAAACCTTTGCTCCTCTAACTTAATACTATGTCCTCTTGTTGTAGTAGTATTTCTCCTTTTAAATAAACTCTCTTCCTTTATCGTGTTGATTCCCTTTAAGTATTTAAATGTTTCTATCATATCCCCCCTGTCACGTCTTTCTTCCAGGCTATATATGTTAAGATCCTTTAACCATTCCTGATAAGTTTGATCATGTAATCCATGAACCATTTTAGTAGCCCTTTTCTAAACTTTCTCACGAAAAATGATAGTTGCACCAGCCGACACCTGACAGGCACCATTTTGTACCTGTGGTGACTGGAAATGTCCAACAACACCAGTTACATACAGATATAAGGAAGACTTGTCAAAGGCAGTCCGAAGTTAGAGCAAGGTGGCAATCCAATAATCAAGGTCAGTAGGTTATCCGAGGTCAAGTTCAGGCAGCAATCAATAAGCAAGGTCAGTAGGTAATCCAAGGTCAAGTTAAGGCAGCAATCAACATGCAAGGTCAGTAGGTAATCCGAGGTCAAGTTCAGGGAGCAATCAAATAAGCAAGGTAGAGATAAGGTAGCTAGGTCACAGCAGGGACAGGAGCACAGAACCAATTATACTCTGTAGTGCACAGAACATCTCAGAATATCTGAGCACCAACATGATGGTGTTCAGTGGTTTTATAGGGATCTCAGGCGTGACGTCATGCGTCACGCCTGCATATCCGCCCACTGTACAACACCTCCTAATGTTAGGTGAGGGGGCCCTCCTGCTATAAAACCGTCTGTCCAACCCACTGTGCCTCTTTGCCCACAGTCTGCAGCGCCGCCCCTTCCTCAGCGTTCCCGCAACCCCGACGTCCACGAACCCTGCAGAGGACGAAGCCCATGAAGGACGCCGCCGGGAAATGGACGGACAACCCGCCGTTCGTCTTCCCCAACCCTGGAGGTGGGCAGCGGGAGCAGGCTGCTGCCGGCAGGTACACGCCTGACAACACCAGTATCACACAAGGATATCTGAATTTTCTCCAACATATCTATATCCTTCTGGAGATAAGGTCTCCAGTACTGTACACAATACTCCAAGTGAGTTCTCACCAGTGCTCTGTACAACGACTTGAGCACTTCCCTCTTTCTACTGCTAATACCTCCCCCTATACAACAAAGCAATCTGCTAGCATTTCCTGCCGCTCTACTGCATTGTCTACTTATTTTAATCCTCAGAAATAATTACCCCTAAATCCCTTTCCTCATACTTTATGGTTAGGACAGTAACAAATATTCTACACTCCTTGGGTTTTTATGCCCTAGATGCATTACTTTGCATTAAATGCCAGTTACCGCAGCTGATCATTTTTCCAGTTTACCTAAATCATTTGCCATTTGAATAAAAAGTGAGTAGTGCACAAAGAAATTATATAAACAATATAAAATACAATTATATAAGCAAAAAAACACGTAATTGTTACTCACCTGCCTTCGGCTCCCATGTTGCCGCAGCAGCCGCCACGCAGGAGAGGGAGACCCCCCTCCAACGCACGGCCACCTCCGCAACAGCCACCACGAAGGAGACCCCCCTCCACCGCACGGCCACCTCCGCAGCAGCCTCCACGAGGGAGAGGGAGACCTCCCTCCACCGCACGGCCACAAGGGAGAGGGAGACTCCCCTCCACCGCACGGCCATGTCCGCAGCAGCCGCCACGAGGGAGAGGGAGACCCCCCTCCACCGCAAGGCCGCTTCCACTGCCTTCCTCTGAAGTGCCGCGCAGGAGAGGCAGACCTCCATCCTTAGTCTCTCCCAGAGAGGTTTCCAGTTTCTCCGGATCTGGAAGAGAGATCCGTGCCACCTGGGCTTCAGTTCACTCTGCACTGGAACGCACCGCTCAGCTCCAGCAACGTCAGGCTTCGCATTCCTCAGGTATTTCACGCCTCACTATTGAAACCTCTGGTCTATAACCAGTTTACCCAAGGTGCACGTTCCACGGCTGAGACTGCCAGGAGGGCTTCGGAGGGGCGTACTCCTCAGGTCATCCTCGATTCCCGGCGGCAGCAAGGCAGCCTACAGTATTGGGTGCAATGGAGAGGTCTCGGTCCTGAGGAGCGTTCCTGGATACCAGCGGCACAACTCTCCGTTCCGTGATTGATACGCGCATTTCACGCTAGACGCCCTTCTCGCCCTGGTGGTCGCCCTGAGGACGCCCTTTTGAGAGGGGGTACTGTTACTCACCTGCCCTCAGCTCCCATGTTGCCGCAGCAGCCACCACGCAGGAGAGGGAGACCCCCCTCCAACGCACGGCCACCTCTGCAGCAGCCTCAACGAGGGAGAGGGAGACCCCTCTCCAACGCACGGCCACCTCCGCAGCAGCCACCACGAAGGAGAGGGAGACCCCCCTCCACCGCACGGCCACCTCCGCAGCAGCCTCCACAAGGGAGACCTCCCTCCACCGCACGGCCACCTCCGCAGCAGCCGACACGAGGGAGACCCCCCTCCACCGCACGGCCACCTCCGCAGCAGCCGACACCAAGGAGAGGGAGACCCCCCTCCACCGCACGGCCACTTCCGCAGCAGCCGCCACGAGGAAGAGTGGAAGGCCGCTTCCACTGCCTTCCTCTGAAGTGCCACGCAGGAGAGGCAGACCTCCTGGTACATGGCGACCTGCTGCTGCGTGCGCGAACTCGCATACTGCGGGAATTTATGAAGGGAGATTACGCCACCCTCAAGAAGGCCGCGATTCACAGACACCAGAAGTGATGTCATGAGGGGCTGATGGGAGATTCAGACTTCCTCCGTGGTTCTCCATCTAAACCCCTCAGACCAGTTTCACCTTGCCTTCTGATGGTCGTCTATGCCTTGTGCTAGCACCCAGATAGCATTTACCTTCTTGATTCCTGTGTTTGACCTCGGCTTGCCTGACTACGTTGTTATCCTGTATCCTGACCTCGGCTTGTTTATCGTTTATCCTGATCTCCTTAATCCTGACCTCGGCTACGTATACCGGCTATCCTGTTCTCCGGAATCCTGACCTCGGCTTGTCTGAACTGTTCCGTCCTGGAGTCCTACCTGACCACGATGTCTCCAAACTACTTGTACGTGACAGTAATAAGTAAATGTGAATGTGCTGCAGGTACACCTTAGAACAAAACCCCACTTTGTTAAAGAACGACTGCAAAAACATATAGAGGTGACCAAGTGAGTATAAATAATGCAAATAATACCAATTCAATGTAGCTTCAAGGAAATCCGAGCAGTATGTAAAATTCAATCATAGGACAGAAAGAAAAGAAAAAAAAGAAAAAAAACACATTTGCCATTTGGCTTACCCCTCCAATAACATCAACCCTGTTGCAATTTTTTGTATCGTCAGCAAAAAGACATACCTTTCCATCAAGACCTTCTGCAATATCACTAATAAAGATATTAAAGAAAATGGGTCCAAGTACAGATCCCTGAGGTACCCCACTGGTAACAAGACCTTGCTATTGTTCATATATTAAAGCAAACAGACTGATGATCACTACATCCCAAACTTTCACCTACAGAAATATCCATTAACAAATCTCCATTTGTGAAAACTAAATCCAATATGGCCTCCTTACGAGTTGGCTCCTCAATTACTTGTCTAAAAAAATAATCCCAGTAGGGAGTTTATACGATCTGCACTCCGGGCACAACCAGTTACTTTGGTTTTCCAGTTCACATCGGAGAAATTAAAGTCACCCATGTCATTTATCTAGTTCTTCTACTTATCCTGAGGGTTTATAAATCACACCTACGAGTTACTTTTTTTGGACAAATTGTAAAGTAACCTAAACTAACTATGTTCTCTTAAAACAACTATCCTATCTGGTTATAGTACATATGTAACCTAGTATATATCAACACCTCTAGCATACAGTATATAGAAGAAAATACCTTGACAAAATAAAATACCTTGACAAAAAATAAAAATAGCCAAACATTGAACACTGCTGAATTTGAATGTATTTGTGTTCTATTCAACAAACATGCAAAAAAGAAGATGTGATAGTAAGAGCAATAGTGTTTAGCTACCTGCACATGTAGGAGCCAAATCTGACCAATCTCCTGATACTTGGCACAGTACTGACTCTGGTCCTTGTAACAAAAACCCCTCTTCACAATGGAAGCTGCAGTTGGAGTTATACTGAAATATGCCAAATGTGTGAGAACATTTCATCAGTCCATTAGGGGGTCTCTGTAAAGACTTACATGATACAGCTGAAACAAAATAGAAGCCAATGGATTAAAGAAAGCAAATGTTACACAGAGGGCCAGCCCTGCCATGGAGCAGAGTGGGGCAATTTTTTTTAAGCGGAGGAGAGAGAGGGGCGCCGAGTATTTTTCGCATATCAAGTTTTCAGTACCCGCTCGGCGCCCCACTCTCTCTCCTCTGTGAGCCCTCTAGCTCAGTCTCGTTCCCGGCTTGTAATGCTGAGCGCCGGAATATGACGTCATTTCCGGCGCTCAGCAGTGAAGCAGTGCGCACCGCGGCAGAGCAGGGAGACTCGCCGCAGGACTGCTGAAAGGTAAGTGAAGTACAAAAGGGGGGATAGTGTAGATAATAGGGTGGGGGTAGATAATGAGAAGGTAGGGAGGGGAAGGGTAGATAAAGAGCAGTGGCGTCGGCAGGGAGGGGGGCGGCATTTCAAACTTCTCCCCAGGCAACACTATGTCTTGGGCCAGCCCTGGCTACACACTTCATTAACAAAACAGTAAGAAAATTCCAATCTAAAATGAGTACTTGTATTTTGGGGTAAAAATAAATGTAGTACTAAATTGTTGATTTCATTACTGAAACATGATATAAGCCACACGTTGTATGTAATGTACGTATGTAACGTTTCTATTTGAGTAATTGGGTTGGATATTGTTTTGCCTTAAATCTAAAAAAAAACATTTTTACATATGAAAGCTGAGTTCAGTGACAGCAAGTTGCAAACCTTTTTCAAGAGCCATATTTGTGAGTGATTACAATTTTAAGTTGGTTCATTTAATTGGGAATTTGGCTTGAATAGAAAAGTAATGTGGCCTCATTCAGCTGCCCTAAAATATGATATAATCCTAACTTAACCACGGATATTTAATAACTAACAGGGGTTAACATATAAAGTGTATCAAGTGTAAACCAATATGTCTGACAAATTTCCCATGATCGTCATCACAGTTTTGTACCGTCCTTTAAGCTCTGTGGACAAGCAAGCATTCTATTACCATATTTGCTCGATTATAAGACGAGGATTTTTTGAGAGCAAATGCCCTCGTCTTATAATCGGGGTCTTCTTATAATCAGACCTCAAATAGGTCTAACAATGAGACTAAGATCCAGATCCCCTGCAGCGCTGCAGGGGACCTGGATCCTCCTGTCTTATACCCCCCATTTAACACCCCCCCAAAGTTGCCCACGTGAATCGCGTAGACGTCTATCCGCTGCCCTGGTGTACACCGGGGAGTCAGAAGCACTGGTAAGTGGAAGAAATAACAACAGTCACACAAAGGGTCTGCAATCGGACTAAACGAGCAGTAATCTGCTCTGAAAGGTGTGTGTGGATAGTATTTTGTCTTTTTATGTTTATACTGCCATTGTATACTCATGATGCTCTATGAGACTCTTTGTTATATCTTCCTTAATATGTGTGAAAGGTAACATTTCTTCTGTGCTCACAGGGTGCATTGTCTATACTGAGATACTAAGTGTGTGGTGCTGCTTAGTTAAAATTTGACGCTTTTTAGGTATATCTCTTCCTTAAATTAGATAAGTACCTTGACACGCAGGAGGAGAAAAATTCCATTCGCCTGAAGATGTACATTCCATAATGTCAGAACCATTTAAAATGAATCCACTCTCACAGTTGAACTCACAAACGGATGTATAGCTAAAGTTATTAATGGGATGTGAGCAGTTAGTCCATGCATAATCAGGAATTTCTGGAGCCAAACATGCAACAACTAAAATTAAAAAATATCAATCAATGAAGATGTATAATCAGTGTGGCAAAAGTAGCATTTCTGTATACCATAGATTATCAATGTATGTAGGAAAAGGAAATACAGATAAACAAGCTTTTTCCTGCTACATTTTTGAAATTACTCAATAAAGAGCACCCTAATTTTAACTATATAACTGCACATGGGTATGGTGTTATCTGCAAATATACAGTTAAGGAAAAATATATTTGATCCCCTAATAATTTTGTATTTGTGCCCACTGACAAAGACATGATCAGTCATTTTAATGGTATATTAACTTTAACAAGGAGAGACAGAATAACAACAAAGAATCCAGAATAACACATTTCAAATAAGTTATACATTTCAAATAGGTTACACTGTCTTTAAGAGAATGCTCCTAATCTCATCTTGTTACCTGTATAAAAGATACCTGTCCACAGAAGCAATCAATCAATCAGATTCCAAACCCTCCACCATGGGCAAGACCAAAGAGCTGTCCAAGGATGTCAGGGACAAGATTGTAGGCCTACACAAAGCTAGAAAGGACTACAAGAGCATCACCAAGCAGCTTGGTGAGAAGGTGACAATAGTTGGTCTGCAAATGGAAGAAACACAAAATAACTCTCAATCTCCCTTGGTCTGGGCTCTATGCAAGATCTCACCTCATGGAGCTTCAATGATCATGAGAACGGTGAGGAATCAGACCAGAACTAATCGGGAGGACCTTGTCAATGATCTTAAGGCAGTTGGGACCATGGTCTCCAAAAAAAATTGGCAACACACTGAGGCGTGAAGGACTGAAATCTTGCAGCACCGACAAGGTCCCCCTGCTCAAGAAAGAACATGTACAAGCCCATTTGAAGTTTGCCAATGAACACCTGAATGATTCAGAGGAGAACTGGGTGAAAGTGTTGTGGTCAGATGAGACCAAAATCAAGCTATTTGGCAACAACTCGATGTGTTTGGAGGAGGAGGAATGCTGCCTATGAATACAAGAACCCCATCTCCACCATCAAAACCAAAACACACAGCCAAGGCAACAAAGGAATGGCTCAAGAAGAAGCACATTAAGGTCCTGGAGTGACCTAGCAGTCTCCAGACCTTAATCCCATAGAAAATCTGTCGAGGGAGCTGAAGGTTCGAGTTGCCAAACGTCAGCCTTATTGACTTGGAGAGGATCTGCAAAGAGGAGTGGGACAAAATCCCTCCTGAGATGTGTGCAAACCTGGTGGCCAACTACAAGAAATGTCTGACCTCTGTGACTGCAAACAAGGGTTTTGCCACCAAGTACTAAGCCACGTTTTGCAAAGGGGTAAAATACTTTTTTCAAATCAATGTATAATGTATTTGAAATACGTTATTCTGGATTTTTTTTGTTATTTTGTCTCTAACTACCTCCAAATTATAGACTGATCATGTAGGGAATCAAATATTTTTTTTCCTTTGCTGTAAAACTTATGCGTTATACTACTTTTAGAACTTAAAAGTAAAAAAAAAAAACAAAACTGACCCAAAATGAGTCCTCAATACTTTCATGACAAGCATAATTCATTTTTTTTAACATTGTTAGTTTAAACATGATGTCCATTTTTACTGTTCAATGTACTAACATAAATTACATTGCATTTCTTTAAGGACAAATAGCGTGTTTTGTTTAAAACAATATTTATACATATAACATATGATTTATTAATACTAAAATTTAAAAATGGAAACATTTTGAAAAAAGATAATAGGTTTTTACATTTAACTTCTGCAGATTAGGTACACGTGCTGAAAATAAAACAATTTATGTTCAGCAACATCCCCAAGCATGGTAATACTCTGCATCACTTCCTTATATACTATGTCAGTTCTTTTGTACCCTTACTACGTTTAGATTGGGAGGCAACAAGGTGGTTTTTATATTCCAAGTAGGAGAGGTAAAAGGACAATTTTGTCTTTCCTGAGCATCATCCTATAAGAAAATATATTGACAGTAACTCTCAAGCATATGTTTTAATTAAAAAAAACAAACATGCAAAAAGATGATGTGATAGTAAAAGCAGAAGTGTTTAGCTACCTGCACATGTAGGAGCCAAATCTGACCACTCTCCTGATGCTCTGCACAGTACTGACTCTGGTCCTTGTAACAAAAACCCCTCTTCGCAATGGAAGCTGCAGTTGGAGTTATACTTAAATATTCCAAATGTATGAGAACATTTCATCAGTCCATTTGGGGGTCTCTGTAAAGACTTACATGATACAGCTGAAACAAAAAATAGAAGCCAATGGATTAAAGACAGCAAATGCTACACACTACATTAACAAAACAGTAAGAAAATTCTAATCTAAAAATATGGATTGTATTTTTAGGTAAAATTAGATTTATTATTAAATTGTTGATTTAATTACTGAAAGATGATAAAAGCCACATGTTGTATGTTTAACTTTTCTATTTGAGTAATTCTGTTAGATATTGTTTTGTTTTAAACCTAAAAAAACAATTATTCCATAATAAAGCTGAATTCAATAACAGTAAGTTGCAAACCTTTTTCAAGAATCATAATTGTGACAGAAAAATTTTAAGTTGGTTCGATTTATTGTGGATTTGCAATACTATGCTATGTTTTTATTTCTTTCTTCAATTTTTTAGGTCAAGCCATCGTTTCACAACTTAAGGACCAAGGTTATATTACAATGTTTTTCAAAATGAACCAGGGAAGTTTTCATGTTTTTTTCTGTCTTCATTCAACTGTGATTTCCCTCCAACTCCCTGATATGATAATGTTATATAGGAACCATCATTTATTATGAGAACATCTAAACTCCACACTTTTCGCAGTTTCACCTATTAAAACTATACAAAGCCAGTGCAAATGTGAAAAAACATACACAAAGCAAAAAGCTCTAAATTTTCATCCAGCTGCTTCTGACCACCACTTTAACATCTTCTTGCTCATCCCGAACTTCTGCCAAAATGGCAGCATTTTCAATGATGTCCTCTCACTCAGTTCTCCAATTGGGGGGGAGTCACCAAAAGCACTGCAATTTCAGTGAAAGTTCACTGAGTAGGGAAAGATGTTGGCGCTTTTGGTGTCATCTTCTCTCCCGATCGAAGGATTGTACAAAACATGGCGTGAACATCCCCACAAATAGCAGCTCTTACATTGACATCTTCTAGCCCAGTCCTCCAATCGGGTGGGAGGAAGTCACCAAAAGTTCACCTTACGGCGCCGCTATTTTGGCTGAAGTTCACTATATTATGTCTAATCCTCCAATCGGATAAGACGACATCACTGAAAGTGCCACAATTTTGCCCTAAGGTAAGCTTCCTCCAAAATTGGAGGAACATGTGAAAGGACGTCACCGGAAGCACTGCCCTTTTGGCGAGAGGGTTGCACCAGGTTATGTCTGTGGAGATGCGGCCAAAGATAGAAGTGAGAAGATAAAAGAGAGAAGAAAAAAGACCGACAATTCAAGTTAAAGAAGAACAAGAAGATGTGGAATCGGAAGTAGTCGGCAGAAGCAGAACTGGTCAGCAGAGAAGGTAGGGAAACATTTAGAGAATGTGAGAGAGAGCTAACAAGAGTGTGAAGGAGTGAATGTGAGCACCGAGCAACAAATTTGGTTTCTAAATTAAAAATGCCCACTGATTGTCGTCCCAACCAAAAGGGCAAAAAACGAACCAAAAAATTAGTTCAAAATGTTTTTGGCCCATTTGCCATTACATGTCTAGTATTTACTTATATATTTGGTTGTTACAGGGCTAAATATGAATGTTGTTTATTATTGTTTAAAAAAATTGCTATATTAGGAGTTGGGCTCCAATGACGGCTAGAAACAGAGACTTTTTTTATGATTTTATCTGTCATTTGATTTATTTGTTCTCCTGAGGAAGCTGTCGAGAATAAATTGGAGAGAATTTATCTGCATTTACCGGATGATTCATTTCCATATGCCTTTGCACAATACTCGTTGAGTTGTGCCTCATCCTAATTGTAAGTGTAAACTGATCTTTTAAGATCAACTTATAGAAGATACTGCACCATCCTGGTTTGTGTTTGCTTTTCAGAATACAGTCTTTGGAAGCTTCCACTTTGATGAGTCTACTTTATCCAGTCCTTTTGTGAGTGTAATTGATATTATAAAATATTCTTTATTATTTTACATATTACACTATTGGTTGTGTTTTTGTTTTCTTCCCCCATGTTTATGCGCTCCAATATTTCCTGTTTGTTCCTTTATGCACTTTGAGGAAGAGTGTTTTTTGGTAGCAGCTTTCATTGTGGGGAAGTATTAATTTGTATTTTTACTTTACACGTGGAACATTGGTTTTTCACTTTTAA